>NW_010583397.1:692207-734307 GCF_000705375.1 Tinamus guttatus | reverse complement strand
GAGGCGCCGCGCGCCGCCCTGCGCGGCGCTTCCGCACGTGAGAGGCGCCGGGCTCGTTCCCTGCGCCGCTCGCTCCCGCTTCCCTTGTTCCCCACTGCCTCGCTCCTGCGTGCAAAATGGTGGACCCCGTGGGGTTCGTGGAGGCTTGGAAGGCACAGTTTGCGGACTCCGAGCCTCCCAAAATGGAGCTGAAATCTGTGGGAGACATCGAGCAGGAGCTCGAGCTCTGCAAGGCATCCATCCGGAGGCTGGAGATGGAGGTTAACAAGGAGAGGTTCCGCATGATTTACCTGCAGACTCTCCTGGCGAAGGAGAAGAAGAGCTACGACAGGCAGAGATGGGGCTTTAAACGGATTTCTCAGTTGCCTGAAGGGGGTGCGGAGCAGCAGATGCAGGACCTGCATCACCACCAGTCTGCTGACCAAGAGGAATATGAGAAAAGCAAGTCGCACCTCGGGGAGGAAAAGTTCAAACCCAGGATCCCCTCGCTGCGGAAGCTGTCTACCCAGAGTGACGGCTCGGACCTGTCGCCCTTGGACAGCCCCCATCACGGAGAGGGAGAGCAGGACAGGTGTAAGTACTATGGTGAGGAGAAACTGAAAAGAGTTGCTGAAGATTCGGAGAATCGCTGTGATGCAGATGGATCTCCTTCAAAACACAGATCAGCTTCCTCCCGCAGGCTGGTGGGATCTGCTGAGAAGGACGGATCATTCGAACCGCCCTCTAAGGACAGAGGGAACACCACGAGCGTAGCAGCCCTAAGGTCCAATTTTGAGAGGATTAAAAAGGTTAATTCACATTCTTCTGGAGATAATAAGGACGTTATTGAAAAGCCCTTTTACGTGAACATGGAGTATCATCACGAGAAAGGTCTAGTGAAGGTCAACGATAAAGACGTTTCTGATAAAATAAGCTCTCTTGGTAGCCAAGCCATGCAAATGGAACGGAAAAAGTCCTTGCACTCGCTCCCCTCTACTGTGGTACCCAGCTTTAGTGAGTTCCAGAGGCCCACCTACCGGGGAAGAGCCTCGGAGAGCAGCTTTGGCTACGATGGAGAGTATGAGGATGCTGAACTGAACCCCAGGTTTCTCAAGGATAATCTGATTAACGCCAATGGCAGCAACCGCCCACCTTGGCAGCCCCTGGACTTTCAACCCTATCAAAGTATCTATGTGGGTGGAATGATGGGGGATGGAGAAGGGAAAGGACCTATCCTGCGAAATCAGAGCACAACTGATCAGGAAAAGCATCTCACTTGGCCTAGGAGATCTTATTCACCCAGGAGCTTTGAAGACATTGGGGGAGGATATACACCGGATTGTAGCTCCAACGAGAACCTTACCTCGAGCGAGGATGACTTCTCCTCAGGGCAGTCCAGCCATGTGTCCCCCAGCCCGACCACCTACCGCATGTATCGGGAGAAGAGCCGTTCTCCCTCCCAGAACTCGCAGCAATCCTTTGACAGCAGCAGTCCACCCACCCCCCAGTCTCAAAAACGGCACCGGCAGCAGCAGCAAGTCATTGTGTCGGAGGCTACTATTGTGGGAGTTCGGAAAACAGGACAGATCTGGCCGAACGATGGAGACTTGCCTTCTGGGAGATGTCACCAGGACAGCTGTTTCCATGGGGATGCAGGTGTGTACTTCCTGCGTAAGCAACTTTTTGTTTCATTTTTTGTTTGCATATGGAATGGGAAACAGCATCATGGAAACGACCAGGAGAGGCTTTCTGGGTGATCTTGGGAGAATTGCCCAAGGGGGCAACTGTTCAATGTGAGAAACTTGTGCTTATTTTGTAGTTGTCTGATCCAAGAAGTTCCTGTAGAAATATACCTCTGATTGCATTTTAGAAATACGGATTTGTTTCCCAGAATGTTGACTCCAGGTTTTTGTTTTGTTTTGTTTGAAGGGATCAACTGAATCTCCCATAAATCAGCTCTCAAAAGTTTGCATGCATAGGAGGTGAGAGGGGGCCAGAGCTGTCCCTCCTTCTTGTTCTTTTACAGAGAAGTAGCCAAGCTCTGCCCCAGAGTGGGAGCAAGTCAAAACCTGATGGTCTGGCTGGAGCTCTGCCGTGACGCTCCTCCCCTCATCTTGTTTTTTCCTGCCTGTATTAATTGGGGTGCTCGTTTCTCCTCCTGTCTCGTGTCATCCTTCAATTAGAGATGATTAGAGGTGATGACTGTGCAGCCCTGTTCTTGCAGCTTTCTGCTATCACGACGGGAGGGAAGAACTTGGAATATTAGGAAGCCCTGAGGGAGAGCTGTTAATTTACTTTTAGCAGAGTCAGAATTTTTGTTTTGGGAAGAGCAGGGCACGTTTGAACCTATTCTTGCATAAGCTATTCAGGCATGCTGTTCATTCAGATGTTTGTGTGTGAGTTGGTGGAAGAGGGGAACAGTGAACTACGTTGAATCCTATAGATTCACTGGATGCATGTGGACATCTGGATGTGTTTAGCAATGCACAAAATGTAAACAGTATCTTGTGCTAACCCCAGTAGTCTCCTAGTAAAGGAGAAGCAACGAATTCTAGGAATGAAGAAACTGATAACTCACAAACTTAAAACAGTAGAAGTCTCTCTTGTGTGTGTTTCCTCCAGCTTTAAATCTGTAATTTTAATAAAGGATTTACTTGATACTTGATGACATGATTAGTTCCTGAAGTAGCAGATGAATCAGAGCCCTGAAGAGGCTTTTAGAGAGGAGCCTGTCAGATTGTGTCAGGTTGATGCCCGAGCAACTTAGCTGAAAGGAGATTCCTGCATGTCCTTTCCCTGCTGTTTGTTTAGTGCCTGAAATATTCCTGGGGAGCAACAACCGAGGGAGACATTTTCACGCTTGCTGCTCCCACTTTATTTTCCGCTACTGGGTTGGTGGAAGGCCGTACATTTGTGATGGATGTTCACCGTATATGAAACCGTGTTACCCTGTCCTCATGGTGACTTCTTCCTTATCAGATTATATACACATATTTGTTTTTTCTCCAGGCCTACTGCATTCTTGTTGGGTCTCATGCATATGTGAGTATCTTGCAGGGAGCAGAAGTAATGCAGGGGAGAGGCTGGATCTAGTGCTGGTTTCAACTGAGCTGCAGCCATCTGTCTCTGCTCTTGTTTACTGATTCTCTTCAGATGACTGAGAAGCCTCCTGGCAGTTGCGGTTTTGCAGAGGGAAACAAAGGGGCAAAAATAACAAAGGTTGGTGTGGCTTTGGGCTAGATTCAGCTTTCAGAGGAGCCGTGGTTCAATTTTATCTTAAATAATTTTGTTTAGTTTCATTAGCTTTGTGAGATCCAGCAATAATGAAATGCTCTGCTGAAAGCTGAGAACAGTTAAAAATCCTGGTTCCGGTGGAAAGCTTAGTGTCCTCTTTGTGAGGATGACCACGCGACTGCAGACAAGGACAGAATGTAACCGATCTCCTGCTTCCCTCAGCATAGGGGGTAACACAGCAAGCCAGCAGGAACCTGCACCAGATGGCTAATCATTTCTGTCTTGCACATTAGCTGGTGGCAACTTTTCACTTAACCAAAAAGGCCTATGTCTTTAGGAGGACTGTGTTTCTGGTTTATTTCTACTAAGCCTCATTTTATGCGATTCTGTATTTTTCCTGATTGGGTTTCAGGTCAAGCTTCATCCTGTTGGCAGAACCTCTTTTTCATAACGCAAACACAAAAGGCACGAGCGATGGCTGCGTGAGTAGCCGCCTGGCTCCCGTTCCCAGCCCGTGAGCACTGGCCAGGACTGCTCTCCAGCACCACAGGATCCGTGAGCAGCTCATGGCCCCAGCCAGCCTCGCAGCACCTGAGGTTGGGTCACTGCTTCTGCCAGCACTCCCTGCAGCTGTGCTTGAACAGAGAGTGCAAGTCTGAATCCCAGCAGGTTCTGTCCAGCCTTAATGTTAATTAGCATCAAGCAGGATTTGTTCAACAGTGTTTGGCTTCTTTGGGCGTGCAGATTCCTGTCGCCTTGATGGCTTTGCTTTTAATGACTTTGGTTCATAATAATGCTGAACGTGGTGTAGACAGACGCCCTGTGAGCTTCCTGTCTGGTCTGACCATGCCAGCGCATCTTGAGTTTGGCTGGGGAACACTTGCTATTTTGTCTAAATTCTTTCTCGAGTTCACAGTTGAGCGATCACTTGTTTAACTTTGCATTACAAAACAGGACCAGAAGGAAGTCACCTAGGTCTCAAGTGAATGGAATCTGAGCCAGTATTTGATCTGTGTTCCTGTAGATGGCTTACTAAATCAAGGTAGTAGGATTTTAGCTTTTTTTCAAGGCTAAGGCATAGTGTGAGATTTGGCAACAACCATATTATCTGTTAAACTTTGCCTAGATTTCATTAAAATACTTTATCTCCTTTTTTTTTTGAGGAATTATGTAACACCCATTAGCTATAATGGGAGAAGGGAAAATCAAGCCTATAATAAATGTGAATATTTTGACTACAATTGGTTGGGGAGAGGAGTAAGAATGTATTTATATTTTAATTCTGTGTAATCTTTTGTAGCGGACATAGGAACTCGAGAAGCCACAATTGTGTTTTCTGCTCAGAATCCAGGGGAGAGTGGCATAGAGCTGATACACAGTGGGGAGGCCTCCCAGTGACCTTGGTTGTCAGGTTTTTTTAACTAGTTACTTGAGGAGCACAGCAAAGTTGCTGCATGGCATTACAGATTGCTGCATAAAACTAGGGCATGAGCTCTCAATGTTCTGTGCAGAAAATGATTTTATCTGTCTGCGTAAGAACATAGAAACTCCGTCTGGAGTGCACATAGCAGCTTTACAGGTTATCTTTCTTGTGGGTATTTTTATACCTGAATAGTGTCTTCTGTCCTCTTGAAAGGATTTGATAGTGCTCTCCAAAGAGTTCTGGCACTGTATCTAGAATGTTACCAACAGCCATAGTGCAGGATATAAAGCAGTCAGTTTGGAGATATGTATTATTTAATTCCACTGGGAATAACTCTGCTTATTTTAGTCTCAAGGACTAAAGGTCCTTGAGTTCAGCCTAGAGCGTGGAATTCCTCCCACTCCACCCCCAGGTTCTGCGATCACAGGGCACCTGATCCTCAGAGGAGGTGGTAACTAAGCCAGAGAGTTGTGGTCTTGTACTGGGAAGTCCTGGAGGGTGTTAATGTCGTCTGATCTGTTTGTGTGACACTTTTCCATGGTCCCCAACAAAGTGGCAGTGTGTCTCACGGGCCTCCCGGGCAAGTAGTGACCTACGGGTGGGCAGGTGACAGGTAATGATGGTGCTCTTGGAGTTTGGAAGTGTTGTAGGAACTTAAGCCTGGAACCAGACTGCACCAGAGCTGCAGGGGTATTCCCAGCACCATGGCCACAGGTGCCAGGGCCCTATAGCTTTGCAGGGGATGCCACAAAACGATATGAGATGTGATGTGTAGGCAGGTTGAGCTGTAGCAGTGAGTCTGGGGGCATGGCCTGGGCTCCTGTGACACTTGCTGACCCCGTTAAAGCACTGGAAAGGGAGCTGTGCTGTGTGCGCTCCTCAAAAGAACTCGTCTGTGGCCAGGGCAGTTGAATTGACAAGTTGGCCTCTACCTGTGTGTCCGTTTTGCTTCCTCACCGTCAGCCCAAAGGGATTCAGAAAGAAAAGCTCAAGGAGTTTGCTGCCTGGCACTAGGTTTGGTCCTGCCTTGGAGGGTAGTTGGGAGAAACACGAGCATCTGTGGACTCACTGCCTGGCCTGGCGTCTCAGGACGCTTTGGCACTGCCTTCCTTTTCTGGGTTATAAACTCCTCAGCTCCTTTTCCCTTGAAGCACCAGCATTGAGCAAGGGAGTGAAGAGCTGGGAATGGCGTGGACATGGTGGAATAGGTGAGGCTTTAGAAATGATGAAGAGATTGGGCTTGTGAGATAAAAGTAATTGTTGTGCAGAGAAGTAGGCAAACCTGGGGAGAGGATGGGTCTGTCTTCATGAGCACTGGTCAGTGCATATACTGATCTAAAGTGGTTTACTTCTGTGTGCTTGCAGGTGGTAGACCTCAAAGCAATGAACTACTTCAGGGAAGGAGGTGCTTTGGCCTCCTCTGTTTTATTTATTTATTTATTTATTTATTTCTAGCAAAGAAATGGCTCAAGTGGCCCTTTTTCACGTTGAAGCCTTTTGGTGTTTAGGATGAGTGCAGATAGTCCTTGCAGCTGCTGTGGCCCCTGTGAACAGACTGCCTGAGGTGCCACCTTGCAGCATTTCTCCTTCTGAGCCTTGCCGTGATGCTCCCTGTGGTTAATGCTGAGATAAGCAGTGAAGGGGCTCTGGGAGAGTCAATGTGGCTGCTAATTTGTGGAATCAATTGCTCTAGCGCCTTCCTCAAGTGCTGCTGTTCATTCCTGTAGTGCTCCTCGGTTGGATATTTGGATAAAGTGCTAAATATCCTGTTCATTCGCTCCTCTGGTGAGCTTGTATTTCTCTGCTCGCAGAAGTGCTTCAAACAAAATCGGTTGGGAGGGATGGGGAGTTGACATCCTGCATGATAGGCTTGGAAGGGGAAGGCGCAGGCTTTAACCCTAGAATTTGGTTGTCCTTCAAATGGTTGTGTGGATCCTGAGCAGCACGATATGGACTCTTAGAGGTTTTGTGGGAGGAGAGACTCACTCATAATCCAGGCTGTGGGCTCTCTGAAAGATGGGTTAGGAGAGAGACGGAAGAGAAGAAGCCAGCGAGGCCTTTGGACTCAGTAGCAGCCTGGAAACAGTCCCTGCCAGCAGGTTTGGCAGTTTTCTCCATAGCACTCTCCTTTGCTCCCCAACCTGCTAGGGATACCCAGTTACAGAACAGAGGCGAGAGAGCGCAGGATTTCAGCTGCAAGGAATTTTGGAGGTCAATCCATAAAGGTTAATGAGGTGAGACTTGGCAAGCGGCTGGAGAACTGCTCTATTTCAATTAGGGAAGCACATTGCTGCTCACAGAAATGGGCCTGTGGCTTGGAGGCGCAGCTTGTCCGGAGCTTGCTTTTCCCCTAGAGGATCCTGGACTAGCAGGTCCTTCGGCTTTGCCTCTCTGCCTGGATTTGTGCCGCCCAGGCAGATAAGCCGGGAAAGAACAATAAGGGCCTGATCCTGCTCCGCACGAGCCGTGAGGGAAGCGCTTCCAAAACAGGGACTTGGAGTGTCCTGGGTTACAAAGCAGGTTTCAGCCAGCTCATTAGTAAAAAGGTGGATTGAATTTTGGACTGTATTTTTATATTACACATGATGTGAAAGTAAGCTTAGACTGTGAGTAAGTCCTGGAGTGTCAGTGTGTGCTCCTGCTGCGAGGCAGAGCTCTGCAGCTCCCCCACTTCCCTAAACTTGGTTTGAGTTGTGCTGCGTGTTTGAAACAGCAGAACTGTGCGGGTCCGCTGCGCTGTGCTGCTGTCACCGAGCCGGGATGTGGCTTGCAAACCTTTCCTGCTTGCTAAAATCCCCAGCGCCTGCTTCCTTTTGTCTCCTTCCCAGCTGCCAAAGTGGTATCTCTGTGCCCCTTAACCGCGTTATGGCTGGGCAGTAATCAGATTACTGCAAATGTAATTGGAATCTCTTTCTGCTTCGGGGGAAGCGCTGCCTGAACGCGGCAGCTGGAGCGGAGCTGCGTGTGGCCGCGTGAACGTGGGGAAGCGTGTGGGAACCCGCGGGTTGCCCGGAGCCGGGGGGGATTGGGAGCTGTTGGTTTATGTTCCTAAAGGTACCTGGTGGTACTGGCCCCTTTGGCTAGTCATTGCCTTGGGGGTGGTGGTGGAAGGGGAGGTTGTTATCTGCAGCCCTTTCACCAACCTATGTGGCTGCCTTTTTGTGCATTTTGTGGAGAAAGGGCTTCTTCCTAGGGAGAGAAAATCCGCCATGGCCTTCTGCTTTTTAAAACTGAAGCAACCCCTTCTAGAGCTGCCCTGGAGCTGGTGCTCCATGCCAGTTACCGCTCCAAAGCGATGCATCCAAAAGCCCAGAATTACCTGCAGATTGGCCTGTGGCTGCGGGGAAGCAGTGAGGGCAGCGCGTAGCGCTGAAACAGAAGACACCGGCCTCGCAGTTGTTACTTCACAGCGACCCCTCACGCGCTCGGGCTCCGCAGCCCCTCGCGCTTGTGATCCCTCCTGAGGCGACGAGTGCGCCAGCGCTCGCACTGCCCCTTGCTCCTTCCTGAGGCCTCAGGATGTTCCGCTCATGCCCAGGGTGGGTGTTCGCTGATGGGACACGCGCCAGCGCTGTGTTACCAGCACCAACGCGGAGCTGGGCCAGGAGAGCGGCTCGGGGCCCGCGGCGCAGGTGTGCCGGCACGGACCAGCGTCTTGGAAACAGCAAAAAACACCTCTCAGTTACCTACAGCGTCCGTGTGTGCTTTTGAAGTGGGCCAAGTGCTTCCTAGAATAATCTGAAGAAAAATAATTCATCCCCTGGAGCATCAGGCTGAAACGTGTCTGAGTTGCTAAAAAGCAAGTGTGATTGGTGTGTTGTCGCTGCGGCGGGGAACGCACAAACCCGAGGCCTGTGCTGCAGCCCGCGGTTACGCGTCGCTCGGTGATCTTGCCCGGGGAGGCAGGAACGGCCTGTCAGCCTGGCTGGCCCCAGAGCTTCCCCAAAGAGATTAGATTATGGTGCTTAGGATGAGGCACGGCGCAGCGACGCTTGCTCCTGTGGCCGCTGCCAGCCAGCTGTCTCGCTTCGTAGCCGTCTCCAGCTTTGTTTCCCACTAACCTGGCTACCTTCCTGAAAATTATGTATAATGATCAGCACTGACATTGCCTCGGGAAGCTTCAGAAACGGCGCGCTGAGAAAGGGAATTGAACGTTGTTGGGAGATTCCTTGTTTGCCCTCTATGGTGCCTTGCTCTCCTGCAGGCGGCCCTGGTGCTTGGACCCTCCTAGGGTGAACGCACAAGCGGGAGAGTTGCCCTCCCCTCTGGCATGCGGGTACCCCTTGTTCCTCCTTCTCCTGAGCCGGTCCCTGGAGCTCTGAGCCCGACAGGAGCGAGGTCACTGCTTTCACTCGTGTGAGCAACAGAGCAGAGCCTCTGTCTGGCAATGTCCTGTCGTGGTCGTTGAGGTAATCTCAGTATTTGCACTAATGTGTGAATACCGTTTGTACTAATTACCTCCTCGAGTTCATAGATTAGATGGGCAGAGAACATCCTACTGCTAACCCAGTCCAGCTCTCCTGCCTGAGCCTGGCTGTGGCCGCTGGTGAGGCCCGTGCGTGGCTCTAGTTAAAGGTGCCTGGTGCAGATGAGCAGCCTGCAGGACTTCACGGTGACGGCTGTGAGGGCAGCACATGGTGCAGTGTGTTCCTTGCGTTATCTTCCTTTTTTCTGACTAAAAGGCCAGTGAATGAAATCTGAATTGCAAAGAGAAAAGACTGACACTGTAGTTTTGATGAAAACATTCTTCAGCCTTGGGATGCACACAGCTTCTCTGGTTTAATATTAATCATTCATGTTCTCTGGTACAGCGTGGATGGATACAAGAAGGGAATGCTTTAGCTAAATCCAGAGGATTGCTTGAAAAGAGCCCTTGGCTTGCTGGGACAAGTAAGCCTAAGCTCACATAGGCTTATTCAAAGGGCCTTGAAGAGCTGCCTCTCACTGTGTCAGAAAGCCTGTGCATTCAGCACAAGCACTCAGCTGAGGACAGCAGTCAGCTGCATAGTTTTTCAGGTGAACCCTTCCTTCAGCCTGAGCCTCTTCCAAGGAGGCAGGGTGGGCTTGCACTGACAGGCAGCTTGGGAACCGTTTGCAGTTTTATACACGTGCAACATTTCTGCTTTTTCCAGCATGTATTTTTGGCAGACCTGAATGCTGTGCCCCGTGCTCTGCTCCAACGACAGGGATCGAGAAACACCCAGGGCTGTTCCAGGTGGAGAACTGGGCTGTGGGCCCGGTGGCCTTTCGAAATTGATGTAGCCGCAGTGAGGCAGCAAGTGCAGTCCTGAGCTTTGGCCTGGCGCTCTTGCTGTTCAGATGGGAGCTGGGTTCTGCTTTGTGTGAGTGCAGGAGCTCTCCTGTTCGGTGCATTGGAGCAGGGCCTATTGAAGAAAATTATTTTCCAATTTTCTGTATTCCTGAGTGAAGTTTGAACACAGGGCCTTGAGAATGTGGAACAGCCACTGCTGCCTGCACTGTGGTCTTATTACAGTGACTGCTTCAATTTCTAGGTTTTCGTTTTTGCTGAATTCCCGGCAGCTCCTGTGAAGCCCAGCATGAGCACTTAGGCATGCCCATCCTCCTTTTCCTTTGCAGTGCTGGGAAACTGCAGCGTATACATGGGAGTGTGTGCACAGGATATATATACATCTCTTAGACTGTTTCCCATTCAGATTGATTTTGCACTTTCTGTGTTTGCTAAACAAATTATTTTTAATTTATAATAACAACCCAAATATTTAAAACTACAGGAGTGGGGGTTTTGGATACTGTTTACTATCAAGTCAATACTGTGAGACTGAAAATCCACCTATGTCTTTTTATTTATTTCATTTGGTGTTTTTTCTTAAAACAGCTATAGCCTGCTAACCTAAGGCAGTGTTGGGCAGATCTGGATACTCTAGTCTTGAATATCCCCTGGCACATTCCTGTATGTTTTTACAACAATCTGTAGTGCTACATGTTATAAGTTATCTGGAGATGTAACTGACCCTCTTTTAGGCAGTTTAGGTAGGACACAACACTTAGCTTTGTGCCATAACCAGAAGAAATGGTTTGGCAGGCCAAAGACTGCTGGGCCTGGGCTGCTCGCTGGCCGTGTTGTAAAGGGGACTGGTGGCTTGACTGTAGTGCGGATGTAGATGTGACAGACTCAGGGTAATAGTACATGGGACTTAGCTACGTGTGGGATTTACGACAGTGCTTGTAAGTTGTGAACGACTTCTCTAGCCCAGCTGCCACTCTGTTTCTTCCCTCTTCCCGCTCCACAGGGCTGGGAGATGCTGCCTGCACTAATCGGAGGGAAGAGAAGCAAAAGATCTCACCGCCGCTCCAGCTTGTGGTGGCTCTTGTTCTCCTTGCTAGGAAAATAATAATAAATAATAATAAATAAAAAGAAGAAAAATCAGCTCTGGAACATAGCTGCAGCCCTTGGGAAGGTGTTGGGAAGTTCTGGAAGGAGGCAGTGTTGAGGTGAGGGAACGGGGGTGTAGGAGATGGAAGGTGCTGTTGCAGCCAGGGTCAGGCGATAAGTCTCAGCCACTCTCGCCTCTGTGGAGCGCTTAAGAGCATTTACCTGGCGGAAAAGTCCTACCGATCTATCGCTTCATGTTGCAATGGTTGATAGTCTCAGTGTTTCCTTAAAGTATCCCCCATTACTGGCTTGAGAGCCCCTGGCAATCTGTCTGCGATTTAACACTAATACTATTTTTATGCTGCTGTTTTGCATCAAACGCTACTTCAGAGCAGGTCCCCAGATGCACACGGAGGAGTGGGGAGAAGTCCAGTGCAGCGTGTCCGAGGTGGAGCTATGGAAACCCTCACGCAGCTCCAAAACATTTGTACTTTATTGAATATGTTCCTAGCACCAGGCTGCCTCTGCTGTCTCAGGAGGCAAAAATATTACAGAAAGTCTAAAGAAACTGTGTTTACACTTAAAAAAAAAAATCTAAAAAATAAAAATCCAATATGGCTTATAGTTTGGTCAGTCTTCAGAGGCAGGACTCTGTGTCACAATATGTTTTAGTTAGGCAGGTTTTTAGTATGCATAGAGAGAAAAATACCTGTATTACTTGGTTTTAGAGTATTGGTGCTGACAGAGCCTTCCTCCGCGCTGGTCTGCAGCGAGTCCCAGCCCCTCTGCTCCACGGTGGCACCGTCGCTGCTCAAACGGCGCCAACCGTTCGTGCTCCGCAAGCGCCCAGGCCTCCAACACTCGGAATTTATTCTGCCTTGGGCACTAGCCTATGCATAATTTGTTGTGGTCTCGCAGTTCAGTCAAACTAAAGTATGTGCTAATGTGGTCTAAGCTCCGCTTTGTGTCGCACTCCATATTTAAATATGCTAAAATGTGTCCTGCAGATGCAGGTTCTGAGCCCTTGTCTGAAATGTCACCTTGTCCACCCAAAGCAGGGTAGGAGACTCTGTTCCCGGCTGTGTGAATGAGCTCTGCACCTATGTGTGAAAAAGGCAGGTCTGAAGATTTTTTGAGCTCTATAATCTTTTATATTCTGTGTGCAGATGTTTCAGACTGGTTTCAATGTATGTACTGGTTTCAAATATGCAGTGATGCAAAAACAGAAACACCCAGTACAAATTCCCACCTAAATTTTGTAGCAAGCTCTTTTTTCTTAATTACGTCAGTAGCTTGTTAAGGAGACGTTCTGATGCTAAAGCTGTTTCTTCTACTAATGGGCACTTTGTAGGATTGATGCAGGGTGTGGATAGGCTTGTCTAAGGGTAGTTGTTTTGTCTTTTTTTCTTTGTCACTGGTAAGGAGAAGTATTTGCATATATTTTTCAAAAGCAGGTAATGGAAAAGGAATGCAATTTATAATTAAAAAAAAAGCCCTGGGTCTATAACAAGCTTTAATCTTATATAATGCTTTCCATAAGTTTCCATATCTCAGGCAGTTTTATTGAGATGCTTAAGCTCAGGCTTCTGGCTGAATTTTGGTAAATTTGGTGCCCTGGGATGCTATCTACTCTATTCTGCCAGGCCCTACTTCCACATGCTGGAAAAATGGATTAGCCTCCACTGTATATACGTATTTAGAAGTGAATTTATATACAGTTTTTAAATGAAAATATCAACCTCCGTAAAGCACTCCCACAAACCATTGGTTCTGTTACTAGAGATTTGTTCTTTCTCTGATACCTGTTTTCCTGCTAATCATGCATTTTCTTTCACTGCTTCTTATTTCTTTCCTCTTCTGTTTCCCCACTAAATAATTACATGCAAAATCTATTTTGCATTTGCCTACCTATGGCTGGTATTTTTCTCCTGATTTTTATTACCGCATGTTCTTGCATATACCTCACAGTATTTTTCTGTTATGCCCTGGAGGCCGTGCCTCGGTAGGAGCTGGCCTTGGCGCTGGTGCTTCGCGCTGCAACGCGCTGCCCGTGCTCCTGCCGGCTGCTCCGTTGTAGGTTCCTGCTGTGAGTGGGATCAGGGAATTCATCCGCCTCTTTAAAAAACAATAACAACAAACCCCAAAACAGAGTCCTGCCCAAGCACACAGTGCTGTACAGGTCCATCCTCCCCACCACTGTTGGTGCTGAGCAGGTTGGGCTTGAGCGTTGCTGCTTACCCAGCTCCTTTGGGCTTTCAGGCATATCCTGTGAGTGGAGCATCTCTTCCCCTCTCCCCGTCAGGTACTTAGTTTTACACTAGGGACACTTGTTCATTTTGGAAATAAATTTCTTCTGCAGACAGCATCCCAGGGAGAATGATAGGACTGAGAAGGAGGGGGGAAAGGTGTATTTTTAGCCGCTATTCTTTGCAAGACAGAAGATCAGATCTGTGCCCATGCGATTATTTCCGCTTTCAGGCGCCTTTGCGAGTACTTTGTATTTTTAATTATTACCTCAGCAGTGTATTGACGGCTTATGGCCAGGAGAAGAGAGAAAAGATGCAATTATTCCTTTCTTCTGAGGATGGGAAAATCTCCAGGTTCTGTTAGAAGACTGTTTAAATCACCTGGAAGGAGAACTCTGTGAAATTCGGATCAGCACAGCCTTCAGAGGAGCCTGGGAAACGTGCATTTGGTTTCCAGGAGTCTGCGTGAGTGGCTCTGGGATAAGACCTTCTTTTTTTTTAAAAAAAATAATGTAATTGGTGGGAAAAGTCAGTTGCAGTATCATCTTTTGCAACTACTTAGTATGTGCATATTTTCCCCTGTTGAGTGTTTTTGTTTGTAGGTTATTGCC
Organism: Tinamus guttatus; assembly: GCF_000705375.1. Next base: position 720,459 of record NW_010583397.1, on the reverse strand, counting down.
AAGCACTTCTTTGCTGTTAAATACAAAATTTAATTCACCTGGGCGAAGAGGGAAAGTAAGAAGTGCAGTAAACAGCATGATTCATTTCATCTGGAGTGAGGAGAGGGAGAGGAACATCAGGAAAGACACAGGCTTTGAAAATACCTCTCTTTTCTCTTTTGCATTTTATTTAGGCTGTTCGTAGGGCTGGGGGACACGAGCCCCGCTGCCTTTGCCCGGCTTTGCTGGTCCCGCTGCGCCCCGGCCTCGTGCTGTGGCCAGGTGCTACATTCCTGCCTCCCATTTTCTTTGGCTCTTTCGGTTCCTGTCCAGCCGGCAAACATGGAAAAAGCTTCCCCGCCCCGGTGAGTCAGCGCGGCCTCCCCGATTCCATCAGCGGGAGCAGCTCACCGGAGAGGGCCCTGCTTCCCTCCTGCCGCAGCTCCTTCCAGAATGGCCTTTCCTGTCTTTGGCCCCCGGGGCCCTGTCCATGCTCTCCCCTGGTCTCGGCCGCAAGCCGATCTCTCCCCCTAGTATCTAAGGGGGTTTTGCACCAAATGCAGCTGCTGTCGAGTAGCTGAGCGTGGAGAGCGGCCCCCGTCACGGGCTTGTTGTGACCCTTGGCGAGGTGCTTAGGTGGCTCAGTCTGTCCTTGAAGCAGGTTCCAAGCAAAACCTGCTTCTGTCGGATTCGGCCACGTCTGCGCGCTCGTGCCCAGGGTGCCTGCGAGGTGTCAGGCAGCGCCCTCGGCCGGGGGACTCCTCCTGTTTACACGGAGATATCAGGAGCAGCCGCTGCTCAGGGGGCTGCAGCGCTCGGGAAGCCTCCGCATCCTGCAAGCGCTTGGAAGAGGCTCTTGCCTTGTTCCAGGGGCAAATCCTGCCTTGTTCCAGGGGGAAATCCACGCTGTTCCGCTCCGCCTTCCCTGCCGCCCCTCGACTCCGTGACCGCTCATGCAGGGACAGCTGCCTTGCTGCCTGTATCCCCCTGGCTTGTTTTGCTTTGGCATCAAAGGAGCCCAAGGAGGCAAACGTCAATTATTAATTCTTGGTTTTAAAAATACACAGAGTGACACACTTTTTGTCTTTGATGGAAGTAAACAGCCGCGGCGGCTTCCCGTCGGGTGCGGTGCAGAGCTGGGGAAGGGCCCAGGCTCTGGGGTCTCGCGCACAAGCGCGTCCTGCCCAGGGCTGCGATCGGCAGCGAAACGGTCGGTGATGCCTGGGAAGGAGCGTTGCAACCTTGAGCGCAGCCCTTGGGAATGTCCCAGCCTCCCTATACGGCAGAGTTGGGCGGCCTAGTGTTTTTTGGAGACTGCAGGCCTGTGGAAAGCGGCAGCGTTGGAGAGGTTGGGAGTCTTTCTGATCTTGTTTTAAATATATTGAAATACATTTACCCTTTAAATAGGATGGGAACTTTCAGAACAAGTGCAGTTATTTGCCCAGCTTTTAAAAGGATAACTTGTCATTCTGGCAGTGTGAAGTACGATTTTGGAGGTTGGCTTTAAAAATACATATTAGCATCCTCTATCAGTGGGAGGAGGCGAAAACTCAGGTTATGATCTTCTGCATGGGCAAGGAAGGATGTGCATTATTAAAACAGGATTTCTCTTTCCAAAACTTGTGCAGTGCAGTTATTTGCCCAGCTTTTAAAAGGATAACTTGTCATTCTGGCAGTGTGAAGTACGATTTTGGAGGTTGGCTTTAAAAATACATATTAGCATCCTCTATCAGTGGGAGGAGGCGAAAACTCAGGTTATGATCTTCTGCATGGGCAAGGAAGGATGTGCATTATTAAAACAGGATTTCTCTTTCCAAAACTTCTTTTGTGTTATTATAACATAAGGGTTATATGATGTCTTTGGATCTGTGGTTGTTTTAGAAGTATGGATGAATTAAACTCTCACAAGCCCTATACACATAGGGAAACTAAGGCTTGGATGCTTCTGATTAAAGCATCCAAGCTCATCTACGGATGATAAATGTGGGATATGGCTGCTGGGCTCTGTTCTTCAGTTTCAGGACGCAGCCCCCAAGGCAATCTGTACAAGCTGTGCAATGTATACAACGTACGTGTCCTCTGTGAAGCGAGGTGGCAACACGGATGCTAACTCAGCTTTATCCTGGCTCGCGTCTGTCTGCGGTGCTGGGATAAGTGTTGTTTAACCGTTGTTGTTTTCAGCCCTACTGCTAGAGCCTTGCAGTGGGTAGGGCTTAAAGGGAAAAGCTAGTTAAATCCACAGAACTATCTTGCTGCCTTTTTGTTGGCCTATTCCACAGCTGCTTGAATGATAAAGTGCTGCCAACCACAGCTCCTTTCATGTAACCCACCAAACAGCTATTTTTAAATTACTAATGAATGTAAATAGACTGAAGCTATAAAGTTGTCTGCCTCGTTACTAGACTCTTACTATGAAGATCTTTGTCTTTTTTCTCCATGTTTCTGTATAGCACCTAGCATAGCAGGATTCAGGGTCTGGGCTTTTGCTCTCTTACTGCAGTGCAAACAATGGTTTTTTTGGCCCTCACTGATGTTAATTGAATGATACTTTGCAGCAAAATATTACCTGGCAGGAGAAGATTTCAGGGAAGTCCAGTCTGTTTCTCCCACCGAGTTTGCTTAAGGAAGCAAACCAGCCTCTGGCTAGCAGCAATTAAAGAGACAGGAATTAAACAAATTCCAGTTTTCCTGTGTTGCAGGATTGACTTCCAGACAAACCGGCTTTTCTTATTTACATTTCTCCAAAGGCAGATCTGCATGTTGTTTTTTCACTGTTTGGAAAGGTGCCTTTACAGCAAAGGTCACTTGTCAGTAAGTCAGATTGACTCACTAACCAGTAAGTTCTTGCCAGAACACCACCCCCTCTGAATTTTAAAGCCTTCCAGGTAGGTCGCCTTAACATTGTCTGGTAAGAGCAGCGGAGAAGGGGGTGAAGCTGCGCACGGAGCTGTGTGGCTGTGCTGGCAGTGCAGTACACCAGCAAAGCCTTTTTTTCAGTCTCTTATAGCCATAGTTGCACTCAGGTTTTCGCTGTCTGGTGGGTCTATTTATACTCCCTGTACGTGCCTTTTTCTGTTATTATTTTTTTCCAGAGATCTTTTATTGGACCTTCTTCTTGCTTTACCTCTTAAGGAAAACTTAAAACATTTAAGCTTGCTACTGCTGTGAAGCAACAGCTTCCCAAACCTACCTTCACAGTGAGTTGATACTCTAGTAGTGTCAAGAAATATGCTGGTCTTGGTTAAAGGGGAAATACGCAGCCCATGGGGAGTGTACCCTCTGAGTAGAAGTCACATATGTGGCTCTCCTGCCTTTCTTGGGCCTGGCCCACAGTGGCAAGTGCTGCTGCATGAGCACCAGGTCATACCCGTCATGGACCTTCAGTTGTCAGAGTGCCGGGAGTTGCAGACATCAGCGGGATCGACTCCCGTAGTGGCACTGTTGGCTAGGGAGGCCTGCAGAGAAGGGCTGCTGCTTTGTTAGAAATGCATCTTCTTCCGTTCCTCCATCTCGGACTCCCCGCTTTGTGCTGCAGGGTTTTTGTTTGCGAAGCTTTTCTCCCTTCTCCGCTCTCTCTACCATTGTTCTCTCTCCATCTCCTGTCGTTAGTTGTCATCCACTGTTCAGTTCCACAAGTGATAGTTTTCTCTTCAGTGTTCTCACCTCCACCTTGAGGCAGGTTAAATCCCCAAGTTGTTTCCTGACGCCTGAGTAAGGACCCTTTCTGGGGGTGTTTTGCTGCTGCAAAGCACTAGTGACTGCACCCTTGCCCATCAGATTAGCCCAGCCATCACTGAACCAAACCCTCAGCTGTCTTCAGCAACCAAAAACATTTTATTGCTTCTGAATCTGTGTCCCTGAGCCATCTTTCTCAGTATATTGCTTTTTAATATTTTCATTCTTTTCGCCCCCTCTCCAGGCTGTCACCTGCTGTAGGAACAGTGTGTCAGTGCCTTTGGGGCTGCTCTGAAACGTGCCTGGCAGGGAGGAAGAGGAAGGCTGCAGATGCAGAACCACCGTGTTGGGGCTGTCGGGAGAGCAGGAGCCTGTGAATGGGGAGATAGGGCTAAAGGAGTGGGCACTTCTGGCCTTGCTTCTGCTAAAATGCTCCGTGTTTATTCCTCATGGCATATGTGTCAGAGTATAAGGTGACTGACAGCAGCAGGGTTATAGTAAAGAAGGAATGTGTGAGGGAGAGCCTTGAAATACCTGCAAGGGCTTTAAAACAGTAAAATTACCCTTTATCTGCTTTAAGCTGCTTGTACTGCTGCTCTTACCCTGGATGTCCTATGTGCTTCTTTGTCCTGGTGGTCACTGTACTTCTGTAGGTGCAGGAGAGCTGGTTGGACTACTGAATCGGTGTAGCTTTCGTTAAGAAGTCTCGTGAGACTGCTGCCAAGGGAGGTGTAAGCGAGGTGCAAGGAAAGGGTGGGAGGTCTGTGCGTTGAGTCTTCCTGACTTGTTGCCACCTTTATTTTCTGGAGTATGTAATCTGTTTATTTCCTGACCGGACTAGTCAGAAAATTGGGCACCCAGTATGGGGTGGAAATCTCTCCAAGTCAGCAGTGTAACAAGAAGTGCACCTAGATTACATTGCTCTGCTTTCATCTCTAAAAATCCCCATGGCCCCATTTGTAGCTGCAAGAAATAGGGTTTTTTAGGAGCAAGTTGTTCTTGGTCTTAACCGGACCAGCCAAAGGGAGGGTAAGTAGCTGTGACTAGGCTGCCTCCCTGATCCATCCTAGTGTCTCTGAGCTGCAGAAAATGCCAGAATCCAGAGGTCTGCTGGAGGATGAGCCGTATTTTGCTAACATCTTGGAGTGTGTGAGAGAGAGAGGCTGAAGCTGAGCGGGGGAAGAGGTGGCTTTTAATGCCCGGCTTGCTGACCCGTGAAGGTTTGCTTTGTGTCGTGCTGCTCCCCAGTGCTTCCCTCCTGCTTTAATGACCGTGATGAATGACAAATGGAGCAAGAGCAGTGAAAACAGGAAACATAATCCCTCAAAAATAACTAGTGGGAAAGGGAGGGGAGAGAAACTGTGAATAAAGGAGTGCCTGCTTTCATGGGGCAGCCCCACAGAGGAGCTGTAATTCTGTGGGGCACTGGGGGTCATCTTGAGCACCTGGTGGGGAGAGAAAGGCCAGCATTGCTGCTGTGTTAGCATGCAAACCCCGAGAGGGCAGAGCGAGGGGGAAATGGCTGCACTAGCTAGGGAAGGAGCCGGCGGAGCGGGAGCTGTTTTGCCTTGGACCACTCTTCATTCGGAGCCACCTCTGGGCCTCGTTCATCCATTGCAGATGTGGGGAAGGGGAGGGGAGACTCGGTTTTGCTGCCCATGGCTGAGTTACTGTGTGGAGAGGAGGGGCAGGAAGATCTGGGATGAGCACAGCATGGGCCTTTCTGCTCGTGGGGAGTCTCAGGAGGCATCAGGTTGCCTGTTGGCAAGGTGAAAGGCTCCAAGGGACCAGGATCCGGCTAAGGGAATCCGGATCAGGAGAGGTGCTCTGCCAGTGCAGCTGGCTAACACTGCACTTCCTTTCATGCCCCAGCTTTCTGTGGAATTTGGATGGAGTGTCCTCAGGGGGAAATTCTTGAGGGCCAAGCAAAATCAAGAGCCACAAGGAGTAAACTTGAGACCCCTCTTACTCCAGCTGTGGATAGAAAGTGTTGAGACAAGTAGCTGATGAAGCAGTGAAACCTTCTTGCTAATAACTTGTAAACGAGGTCCAGAGCTTTGCACAAGCTGGTCTTTCACAGCCTGTCGCTGCTGGTCACCTCTCCCGGGAATCCATGCTCCGACTGCCGTGTTCTGCTGCTCCGAGATACGTAAGGGCCGGAACTGCCTCCCGTTGGTTTGGGCTGGTGCAGCGGAGCAGCAGGGACTCTCGAGGGGGATGTGCTGTGTGTCACCACGCTGCCACCTCAGTGCACGCTGCCCGCTTGGGCCCCAGGAAAGCGACACAAGGCGGGTGGTGGCGGCGGGGGTCTCGCCCTCGTCGCATGCGGCCCGGCCCGGCCTGCTCCTTGTGTGAGCAGCTGAGAGCCCCGGAACAGGAGGCGCCTGCGGAGCGGGGCTGGTGATTATCCGGGTGGGCTCCGCAGGGCAACTCGCGGGGTGTGACAGCCACGGGGGTTGTTTAACTCGGGGAACACAGAGAAATAGGGGAAAATATCGGGGGGGGGTACAAAAAACACAAACACGCGTCCTTTGCAGAAACTGGTGAATGGTACCCAAGCACGTTACATGGCTCATTTACTGTCCTTGCTGCGGCTCCGGTGCTGGATGCCATTTGCTTCCATGTTCTACAGCCTGAGCTTGGAGACTGGGCCCCAGGGAAGTTCCCCTCGCAGCTCCTGCTCGGGAAGCGGTCGCGCTGCCTTCCTGCCGCTCTCGGCCTTCGCCTGCTCGGCCGCTGCTCCCTTTCTGCGCCCTTCTAGCTCGCCGTTCGCTCCAGCGCGCCCGTCCCCGCAGCCTCTGCCTGTGGGCGCGCAGGGCAGGGCCGGCATCCCTGGCTGCGGGGAGGGCATGGGCCATAGGTGGAGCTGGAATTCCCCCAACGCTGGGAAAAGCTGCAGTAAATAACTGCAAGCCCCAAGGAAGGAGGGGATGTCACTGCCCAGGCGCTTGTCCCACTTGCTTGAGGGCTCTTTGCGGGTGGCAGGTGCTCTCGCCTGGGCCTGGCCCTGCACAAAGGCTGCCTGTCCCCACGTTCCCGTCGGCACGGCTGAGCTCGGCAGCGGTTTGGAAACCTGGCTGCTGCCACGGGTGCTGCGACCAAAAAAAGGAAGGAGTAGAAAACGAGCACTTGGGGCTTGGGCACGGGAGGGAACTCACAGCTTTTTTCTGGGTAGGGCCTGGGACGCGATGCTCCGTCTGTGTGTTGCCTTGGTGTCCACCAAGGGGAGAAGCGAAGCAAGGAGAGCTCAGCACTAGTTTCTGATCGTGCAGCTTCAAGTCTTCGTACTGAAACAGAAAACTGGTGCGAGCTCCACGCTTCTTTCTGGCAATGGATTCTGCTCTGGGCAGAACTGGAGCTGCGAAAATCTTCCCATAACTTTTTAATCCCACATGGCAGGGAGGCAGCATGGAAAGCATGGAGCGTTTGCCCTTTTTATCCTTAATGAAATGTAGTGTGTGAGCAAGTGGCCCTGTCACAAGCAGGATCCTACCGCATTTGAGCTGGCATCCATCTTTTCTACTCCATGTTGCCAGGGGGAGTTATTTTGCTCAGTGTATCCTCGTCCTGCTCCATTGCTGTCTGCTCAAGCATCCTTGTGACTTGTCCCTTGTCTGACAGCTTGAGCTCAGGCTCTCCTTGGAAGGGGATGAGGAGGGGAACAGGTTTTTATGCAGCAGTAATCCTTGGGCAGCTGGTTCTTCTAATGAAAAAAATCTTCCTTGTTCTCCCCGGGAGGCTAATGTCTTCCGAATTTGGTGAATAACCATATTATGACTGCAGCCATAATAAGCTCTAATTACAGACAAGCGCATCCGCAAGGTGATAGCTGACTCCCTTTTTGCGTGTGTGCATAAAATCCTCATCCGGGTTCCCTTGGGTAGCTGCTGGGCCCTGTTCTCGGCTGCTTTACTTTTCCTTCTCTAGGAAATCTGTTTCTAAAATGGTCTAAAAGCAAGACAGGCGCTTTACTTTGCATATGTTAGGGAGGATGTAGTTCCAGTGTTGCAATTGGTGTGTACATTGGTACCCTGCAAGCTAAGTAAAATGCTTGATTTTATTTTTTGCATCACAATGTGTGAAATTTTTATTAGAGGTAAGCAATAAGGCCTTTCCACCTGGCTTTTACAAGGGGTGTAACGTGCGTGTTCCTGCACTTGGAGAAAGCCGCATGTGGTGACGCACTGGTGTGTTGACATTTTGGCCTCCCGTGTTGCCCAACATTTGAAGTGAATCCGCTCGCCCGGTCAGCCTAAGAGCTCTGGCTCTTTCAGCCCCTGGGACTGCATCGCTTTTCTTTCCGTCTGCCAGTGAAAGACTCCCAGGGAGGTTTTGGTCTCCTGGAGCATAAAATCGTCTCCTGCTGCTACCACCCATGAAAACATTGGCATGAAAGTGAAGCTCCCCTCAGTGCAGAGCCAGTGCAAAGGCTTCCCCTCCAGAGCTGCAGCGTGCAGAGACGTGGGCTCCTGCCGAGCTTCGTGCGGGGCCTGATTTCACCAACCTGCAATCGCGCGGTGCCGGCTACGCTGGGGCTGTGCCGCGCGGGCTCCCCTGTCCGCGGGTGCCGCGCGCAGCCCGTGCGGCCCCGGTGCCTGTCAGCTCCCAAACGCCTTCCAGGGGCTGCCCCGCATTGCTGCTCCTCTGCATGGAGGGGTAGTTCCCTGCTTGCTTTAATTACCTGCAATCGTTTACTGTGTTTTAAATAAAATAGTCTTTTTTTTTTTTTTTTCCTTTAAACTGACAGGCAGTTTTGTAAGACACTGTTGGAAGGCATTTCTAAAACAAAATATTTTGCTTTTCCTATCTAAATGCCTTATTTTCTGGAAACATTCTAAAGAATCGAACTAAGGGCAGTGATCTGCGGATCCTGCCCGGGCCTGCTGCTGCACCCTGAGAGCACCTTGCTTCGTGTGTGTGTATTTCTGCAGGATTGTTTTGGTTGGGTTTTAAATAGGATTATTTTCCACGTGACTTCCTTGTCTCTTAAGGAGCACAGGCATTGGACTTTTCAGGCTTGCTTCTAGCCATGTGTTTGGAGAGAGAGTCCCAGTGGCTGCAGTAAAAAGAGAATTTTATCGAATGAATTGCAAGAATCAATAGATCTGTTTCCTTTTTTTTTTTTGGGTAAGTTTTGTAAGTATTTCAGTGCATTATGTGCACAGTTTTGCTCAGGGGTTCTGTTTAGAAATGCCTCTGAAATCTAATGTAGATCATTGCTGTAGAGCATCCCCCCAGGACTCAGTTTAGCAGCTTGGAAGAGACAGCATGGAGGAACGCGGTATCTGCGGAAGATATTAGGCGTCCTTCTGATGAAGGGAGCACATTCTCCTAGCGCGGAAACCTTGTCTCAGCTGTTTGACTAAGAATTTCCAAATGTCTGATAGTGCTGGCTTGGCTGCTTGTCTCATTTCTGGGACTTTTTTTCATCTGCAGTCTAAAGATGGATCTCTGGTTTTGTTATGGCAATTGCAGTGCTGATAGCCGCCCCTAGGAATGTGGCAATAAACTTAAAAGCCCTGGAGAATGTAACATATGAGCATGAAGGAGAAGCACAGTTGCTGCCCTGGGCTTAGGTATCCACTTAATCTGCCTGTGTGTTTTGCAAAACGTTCACTCTTGTGTCTGGGAAAGCAGCTTTTCTTGGGCAGAGGCTAGAGGATGACAGGGAAGAAAAATAAAACAAAAGCAAATTTTAAAATTGCATCTTTTTGGGTATAACTTGAGATGATTTAAAAATATCAGGAACCGAGGCTGTTTGGGGCACAGTTCATGTGTGTGTGGGCCACAGCGTAGGCAGTAAGGTGCACCAAACCTCTAGCTTCTCGCACGCACTTCTTAAATCACACTATTGTGTCTGGGGACAAAGTAAGAGGCAGGCTGGAATTTCCTGCCATTTGCTGAAGAGCCAAAGCTGCAGCGTATCTCAAAATCTGGCTGCTTCTCTCTGTTTCTCTCTGTCTCTCTTGCTCTCTGGTGCTTTCAGGGGCTGCTCCCTGCGCCCCTCCAAGGGCTGGGAGGGCAGAGCTGGTGGCTGGGATCAGGATCTGCAGATTCCTCCATGTGGAAGGGACGGAATGTGGCTACTGGCTGCTGTGAAAGCTTTGCCAGGAGCAGCCTCGCACTGGAGCTGTTTGCCATCGCCCTCCTAGGGAGGAGAACTCGCTTTTCTTTCCTGCAGATTTATAAGATCTGGTTACTTCCTGAACTTAAAATAAAAGCCTTGTTGCTCAAACCTTGCATTGAGCTGAGACTTGCCGAAGGAGCTTTTGTTTCCCCCGGTCCTCAGTCTCTCTTAGGTTTTCAGATTGCCCAGGCTTGTGTTGCTGGTCGGGACCAGGTGGAAAATAATGAAGCCTGGCGCTTATCTGCAGCGTGCACTGCCTCCAGGGAGGGCTTATCGCGGCTCCCACGCGGCCTCAGGAAGCCGCCCTGCAGCAGCAAGGCCCAGCTCCTAACTACAGGAAAACCAGAATTTCACTTCAAGGGAGTGATTGATTGGAGAAAACAAAACAAAAAAAGACACCGAGCAGTTGGGCTTGGTGTCAAGTGGCTAACGCTGCACGTTGGTGTGCAGAGGAAGGCAGTCCCCACTACACGTGGGCGGCCGTGGGGGCTCCCATCAGCAGAGTGGCACCGGGGCTGGGCTCGGGGAACATCTGCCCATGGCTTTCCTTTCCCTCGTTTCCTTTTCCGAAGTGTTTTCTGCAGGAGCTTGGCTGGCAGGTCGGCGGAGCGCGGCGGGTACCAACCGGAGCTGCCTTTACTTGTGCCCGGGAAGCTCCCGCGGGTGGCAGTACCTGTGACATTGGATGAGAGGGACAATAGGGGGTCTGTGGGAAAGAGACACCCTCCTGCAGCGGCCTTCCTACCTGCAATCCCTAAATAACGAGGTGGAAGAGTTCAAGGAGGTGCCGCATACCTCTGCCTTGCCCAGCCTTTCCTAGCGGCCCTGATGGGCATCCAAACATCTCGGCTAAATGGAATGTGCAGGGAAATCCATAAGCATTACAGATTGCACACTGAAGCATTACACACTTATTACCTTCAGAGTGACTGATACGGTTTTCTCCCTATGCTTTTGCATGGATTTGGATGTGTGTGTGGGTTTTTTTGGGAGCGTATTCTTGTTTGTTTTGTTCTTTTTACTTGGCACAGACATAGCATCCTGATGAAGGATGCTAGCAAAATGGGTAAGAGAGGGGAAAGTGTGGCATGAATAAGAGCTTGATTCCAAAATAATACATTATAGCTTGGTGATGATGGGAGTGTATTTTGAGGGAGTCTCAGATTTATTTAAACCTGCAATTCTGCTGTTGTGGGTAGCAGTGTGCTGTGTTCATTCCTATAACAATCTGATCGTGTCTGATCTTTCTTTTCTCAAAAATCTGTTTTTGAAAGATGCTTTGGCCTTTGCAATTAAGTAATTCCATTGTTAGCTAGGTAAATTACCCAAATTCACTTCCCAAACTCTCTAGGGAAGTTGATTTTTTGTGCCTGTGCCTTCTGTAAGGGGCTAGCCTGAGAGAAGTTAACGTCTCTCTATAGTGAGCCCAAAGATCTCAAAATGCCCCCCTTGAATCTTTACTTCAGCTATTTTAAGGTTCTGAGTAGGAGAAGATATAATCTCCATTTTAAGGAGGGAATCAAGGCCTTGCTGCTAAGACTCTGCCTGCTGCTTTTAGACTCTGAACTGTTCCTTTGCAGAGCAAAATACCCTGATCTCTGTAGTTGTTGTCTTTCTGTCACATGCCCTGGTAGTACAAAAAATGAAAATAAATTTAGCACCCGTATACATGCTAGGGAAAAGAAACGAAAAACGTTGATTTTCAGACAGTGGTGTTTCCAGTATCCTGGGTTGATCTCTGTTCCATGAGCAGAATTGCTGTCCTGGGTGATTAAACAACCAGGCAGCAGTGTGGAGAGCTGTAGTGTTTGTTATAAGCAACTGGCATTAGGTGCCTGGAATACTCCTCATTTCCAGCGATCCTGGGGGCCTGGCACGTGCCTCCTGCCTTGGGCTCCCGCGTGCCAGGGCTTCCCTGGGCCAGCTGTCCTCTCCGAGCAGCCCCTGCTCCTGGCCAGCCCGGGCCCCTGCGCCGCGTTCCCTGGGAGCAGCTGCTCCGCGCGGCTTCTCCTCCTCTCCAGCTTTTGTCCACTCCCTTGCGGAGCGGAGCTCACCTAGGCCAAGCACCAGGCCTGCTCATTTGCAGCCCTAGCTTGTTCTCTGCTAAGCAAATTCCACCCTGGTTTAGCCTTTGCGGTGGAATTTGGATATTTTATGTTTTCTCATCTTACCTGGATCATCCAGCTGATGATCTAGGCATCAGCTACTCCTACATTAACTCACAGGCTGTATCATCTGTTGCACAGCTGACATTACAAGTGTTTGTCATGCAGGTAGGCAAAAATGTTTCTTCATTTTGCTCTAACTGCTCCAATGCAATAAACCCTCTGTCGCTAGGAACTTGTGGCATGGTGGATACCGAAGGAGCGCTCTGAATGTATTTGGATCGTTTGCCTTGTGCAGAAAGAACTTGTTTCATGGGTGACTGTTTATAGCAATTGCTGTTGTAGCTGGTAGTGCAAAGCTATCTTGCTTCTATGCACAGGAGAGCAGGATGTCTGTGCTCCAGTTCTTAAAAGTGATGGCATCCCAAGAAATAGCACTTCTTCCATGCGGGAGCTCTTCCTCTCGCTGCTTGAGAGCCTTGTTCTTCAGGATCACTCTCATCAGGCAGCTATTTAAAGAATTGAAGAGTTCTTGTCAGTGGATGCCACTATATATATATATAAAATACTTCTCATATCCAGCGTGAGAACAGGGAGAGATTAGCACTGTGAGCAGGGAAGTAGCTTTGAGCCAGCCCTGTTGTTGTGTGGTATGTAATTCAATATATAAAGTAAGTAGCTGTGGTAATGGGTTATGATAGTTTTCTGTTACGCGTGGCAAAAATAATTGAGGAACTGTTACAATTTAAAGAAGCTCATCAGGAGGGGCTGGTCCGAGGTGGTTCCTCTTTCCCGGTTATCGAACTTGCTGCCTGTGGGCAGTGGAGAGGGAGATACTGGCAACCACATGAGGCCTCGTTCCTCACACAGACATCTAGTCACGGCCCCTGACAGAAAGACTTCTATTCACGGCTTTATTTTCTTTTCCCCATTCTCTTCCCTTAAGTGTGTTCTTTACAGCATTTGGGCCCATTAATGGAGCTGTTTTTGGTAGGTTCGAAATGGCAATGTGGTGTTTTGAGGCAAAGCACTAACCGCACAACCAGCCGGGCTGGCTGCCTGGTGCGGGGGGCGCGCGGCCTGCGCCGTTGCCGGCCTGCCCGTGAAGCGGGCCCTGCACAGCCCCCGCTGCCACCCCTGCCATCCCGGCGGCAGCAGGAGGACAGAGGCCTCCACAAGAACCCAAGGACCAGAGAGGCTTTACTGGTGCCTCCCGTTCCAGGGGTATCGCGGCGCGGGCCGTGCACCCTAACATCCGCTCTCAGAGGGTCCAGGTCTCCTTGTCTTCAGGCGCTGCTTGGGACAGCGAATCAGGAATATTCAGATACTAAGAACGTCCCTAGTCTTGGCTCTTAGGCTGGCTTTGTGCGCTAGGCAAGAGAAGTCCAAGGTTGTTGGAGGACAACAGGCAAGAAGCAGCTCTCCGTTCTGCTCTGCAAGAGGCAATGAGCAGAGGCAGCTTAGTGCGAAAATGTCTCTCCTGGGAGAGAGGGATATTTTGATTCTGGATTACTTATATTCCTGAGAGGTGAGCTGGGGTTTGGGTAAGAAATTGCGTGCCCTGATGGAAGCAGAATGTTCTGTAGTTTGATCATTGCAAATTGTGTTTGGAGAGGTGGGGCCCAGGCCTCCTTAATGCCTTATAGCGCCTGTCTCTCTCTGCATTTCCTGGGGTGACACTCAGCAAGGTTCCCCGCGCTGTCGTGTGCCAGGGGGTCCCTGGGGTTGGCGTGTGCCTGGTGAGGAACAGCAGCTCTCAGTAATGCCTGTGTGAAACCAGCTCGTGGCCGTACCAAGACGTGTGGAGGGCTCCAGCAAACAGTTTGTGTCGCTAATATGCCCCAGGATGGAGGAGGGGGCCTCACCATTTGTATAAAGGGAGCTTGAGGGAGAGAGCCTTTTGTAGTTATTTTTACATTTCGGTGGAAGAGAAATGTGAATTTGGGGTAGAAGAGGAGACTCTGGAAGGGTTTTTTGTTGTTGCTGTGTCAGTGATGCTGGCACCAGGATTATCCTTTGCCTTCAGTTATTCAAGACATATCCCAGTGCCTGAGCCTGTCGGAGAGCTGCTGTTGGAAAACGCTGCTGCAAAGGAGCGAAGCGCGAGCCCGGGCAGCACTCAGGGGCTGGGCAGAGCGCGGTTACCGTGCGGCCCAACAGTGTCTGCTCTGTGCAGCTCGCGGCCGCAAACGGCACAGCTTCTATTTCGGGGCTGTGGCAAATTGCTTGAGGCTTTTTAAGGCCGGACCAAGCATCAACACAACCCGCCTTCCAAGTTTCTGTAAAAGTCCTGGTAAAGCAGTGTCTAAATATAGTGCCGATGTACAAGTGTGCCTTTATTTTTCCCCCCGTTGTGTTGTTTTTCTTTCTTCTGATTGTACATTTGCTCCATTTAGAGAGGGTAGAGGTTTTTCGGTGAAGCTTTCATTCAAAATATTTGAGTACCTACTCAGCCCTTCTCCTGGGTGTGAGCTCCAGCCCTGGCCAAGCCATTAGCTCCATGTACCATGAACCCAGATTTGGATGTAGGTTCATGCAGAGCATCTAATCACAGAGCTGTCCACGGTTGCTCTTCAGCTGCTAGTGAAGGGCGCTGGGGCCTGCTCATTGCTTTGCCTGAGCACAAGATGCTCTAAGGACCGTGTTTGGAGGCGGCAGGTAGCAGGGATGAGCGGCTCGGGCTGCTCGGCGGCTCCTGGCACCGCTCACGTCTGCTCCTGTGAAGCTGCCCGGGCTCTGTGTGAGCAGTTCGGGTGGTGGCTACTCCTGGTGGTTGGTACCAGCTCCCGCTTATTTGCCTTTCTAATGCTTTGTTCCCTAGCAGAATGTTGCTTGCAAAGGAGGGAGGGAGGAGATGCAGGCTGTTACCTGCCAAGTAGGTTGTAATTCCAATAAATAATTGATTTTGTTCAAGCTTGAAATCAGAAGCAGGCCTTAAGTGCCAGTGTGAGGCCACTGCGATTCTTGGTCCTCCTGGAGTTCCAGCCCCTCATCTTGGGCAGGGCTTGTCTGGCTCCATGGGAGGGGGTACCATGGGCAATCTATGGAGAAAATAATTTTAAAACTGCATGGAGAAAGTGTTTCTCTTTTACTACTGTGTTGCTTTTTAAAGTCTTCTCGCTTTGTACTAGTTCCTGTGGTATAAGTACCACTAGCTTTTGTCCTGAGCGCCGCTTCTGGTTTGCGCTCGTGCTGGGGTTAGCAGCTCGTGCTCTCTCTTTAGCTGTTTTTATTAAATAGTGGAATTTGGAAATGAAAATATTAACAGCAGCAACCCCCACTGGCCATGTCCGCTCTGCGTGTGCTTAGCAGGCTGCGCTGGTCCATCCTCCCAGCCCCTTCCCTGCTGCTCCGAACAGTCTGCTGTGAATTCCTTGGGCTCAGCTCCTACTTTGGAACAAGCAAGTCCTGTTGCCAAAAAGCTGAACAACTCGTCAGTCTTACGGCCTGTGGTATATAGTGGGTCTTGACACGAGCGTGTCTCCCTAATAAGTTCATCACTGCAGGGGGAAGAGGACAGACCTTGTGCAGGAAACCTAAGGCGAAGGGGAGGAAACCCCCTGAGAAGCTGCTGCCCCTGCCACCCGCCTGGGAGGAGGCCCTGCAGTCTGTGGCTTGCTGAGCAAGGAGCCCTTTGATCCTTTGCTTTGAGGGCTGCCGTCTCGCAGGGGCTCTGCTTTGTACGAAGCAGGTGGGGAGCAGAGGGAAATGGCGGCAGGAGACCGGGCTCTGCGTGGGTGGCTGCAGCGTAGCTGGGCCTGGTGGGAGCCTGGTTTTCCTTGGGTAAAAATCACTGGCACTGCAGAGCTTCTCCTTGGCTTGGCTTCAGCCTCGTTGGTTCATGCCGGGGGATGGCGAGGCTCGATGAAGTGGTGGTGCAACACATCTGTGTTACCAAAATAAGCTCCCTGCTCCCTGCTGTACTCGGTACGCTCTAACGGCAGTGAATCAGTCAGAGGTGCTGAAGGGTGAAACAGCATCCTTGATGCCTATGGAAGACACCGTGAGCTCGGGCTGAGTGGGTTTTCCTCTCATCTGCTCTTCAGCCTCTCTGAAAAGTCTGGCAACCTGGCTGGCTCTGCTGTGCCCAGCATTGCAGAGTCAGGTTTCTCTAAACTTCTCTCCATCATCATGATTAGAGGAGAGCTCCTCTCATGTGAGCGCAGGAGCTCCTCCTCTCCAGCAGGTACAAGGCAAAAGGGTGGTGCTGGAGAGCTGGAGTCCACCTTCAGCACCCTTCACAAAACCAGCGTCTGCAACCACCTTGCCATGGTTATGGAGCTCTCCAAAGTGTTTCCTCCAGCCTGGCAGGAGGATGCGGAGCTGGGGCCGCAGCTGTGTTGGGGGAAGGTTTCTTGGTCGTCTGGGCAGAGCCATCTGCCTCGCAGGGCATCTCCCTCCATGAGCTTGTTTGGGGCCAGGATGGCAAATCCATCTTGTCTTCTCTGTTTTTATGGTGGAACAAGTAAGACATGAATGGCTGATTTACAGTGTAAACAGGAAAATAGTGACTAGGTTTATTGGCCTCCGAGCGTCCCAGCTGCACTGGTGAAGAAGCACAGCGGTGTGAAGCAGGCCAAGGCGGCATCGCGGGGCTCGTCCTGAGGGCGGGTACGGCTGGAAGCAGGACAGCCTCTTATCAGCCCTGCTGGCCCTTTTCTGAAGGACTTGCAGTCCCCCCGTTGCTTGCCCCGTTCCTCCCTTCCCTTCTCACAAACCCGGCCTCGCTGTTAAAGGCCGGTTTCAGCGGGCGCTTCCCTCCCTCCCTCCTGGCAGGGCTTTTGCTCTGTGTAGTTAAATGCAGGAAATGGAATATATACATTGTGTCCGTTTGCTCTGGCCATTAGTCCTTCTTATTTCTCCTAGTTTTTTAATCCCTTCTGCTTCTCTAGAGTTTGCTGTTGCTAAATGTCTTTGGAAGCTGCTGCCAAGACCCCAGCCAGCAATAGCATCTGTGCGTTGCGGCCCGTCACCTGCCTGCCTGACCAGGGGTGAGGCCACACTAGGAAAGGGACAAGCAGCCCCTCAGTGCACTTAGGAGGGGCAGTTTCCCATGGTCTCTGCTACTAGATATCTTTAGATGAGAAACCCAGGGCAGCGGAGCAGAGCAGCAGTGCTCGCTCGAGCAGGCGCGGTCCTCCCTGCTCCGTTGTGCTGGTGATGAGCAGCAAGTTGGACAAGGGAGCTGCTCTGGCTTATAAAATAGCACTCCTCCCAGTTATTTTTAGCCTGGCCAGCTCCTCCTGAGCTCACTGTGCTCCTGCAGGCAGCCCTGCCACAGGATACGGGACAGGAGCAGGAGCTCCTTCTCTCCTCGTGCTGCCCACACTGCTGTGTGAAGCAGCCCGACTTCTCTCTTGGCCTCCTCATGTCTGTGTATGTTGGAGGGAGCGTGTCTTTTTTTTTCTTTTTTTTTTTTAAATCTTATTTTTTAAAGGAACCTTTTTGTTCTTCCATTGCAGTCAGCTTGCACCTCTAATGCAGTCGGTGCTGCTGCTGCCTTTGGTGCGAAGCCGTAGGTGCTTGTGGATGTGTCTGTCTGACTTTGCATTTGCTAACAAGAAAAGACTGTAACTCTGAATGACTAGGCCTCAGATTTGCTTTCTGTCTTGTTAGACTTGCCGTGAATTAAAGCAGTGAACCTTGGTATGCAATCCTGAGCAAGGAATGGAAAAGAAAATTGGAGAGAAGTTCCAGTTCGCTCTGCGACTTGCTTTGCCAAGAACATCCAGTGGCCTGACTGCCAACGTGAACCGAACATGGAAATGTTTTCAGCCTGCCTGCGAAGGATGTTGAAAATGTAGAACAGGGGAGGAGCCCAAAGACAAAGACCCTGGAGGGAAACATTCCCTTCCTGCCCTCTCCGAGGCAGGAGTCCGAGATCCTCATCCATGGCGAGGTGTGGCGCACCACGGGTCACGGTTAACTTTGCTCTGTGTGTTAGTAACACAGTTCTCAGTCATGTGCAGGAGGAACAGTAAGGAAAGAAAAAAGACAAGAGGAGTTTCCCTGTTTGGGGCTCTGCCCTGCCCTTGGAGTTGAATGGATGGCACCTACCTGGTGGGGATCTGACCAGGGTTTCTCTGTCTTTACTGGTTGGCAATGTAGGTACAGCCAGCGGTGCTGGGAGCGTTGCTCATTCATACATACATGTATTTATTCGTGAAGGGCTCAGCGTGGTGACCCACTCAGCCTTGCCGAGTGCCTTGGAGGGCAGGCAGCAGCCAGCAGGACGCTGCAGTGTCCTGCTGGGGGAGAGGTTCAGGTGTTGTGTTCTGCAGTGACTGTCAGGGACATTTTATATCCCTAGTTAGTTGCTTGTCCCAGAATGTACAGATTGCTTTGGAGATACCTGGTATTTGAAAGGCCACATCTTCAAAGCATGTAACCTAGTTTCCTCCTCATCACAACTGTTATCATCAGAGGGGTTCCTTTCTCTCCTTTGTGGCATGAAATGAGGGCACTGCCCTCCTGCCACTTCAGTTTGCTTAGGATTGATCCAAATGTCACATGTCTAAGATGGGGATTTACACCCTGCTGCTCTTTTCTTGCCGCCCTCTGTGGTGATAACCAGAGTCAAAGCCGACCAGAGCGTCACGCGTGGGCGATGGCCTCATCCACGCTCCTTAGCAAGGAGGGATGAGCCACGTGGACGTGGTGCTGGCTCGCAGGAGGGGAGTCTGCAGGGTTTGCGTGCTACAATCTCATCTAGTAAAACATGGGTGCTCCTGCACGGCCAGGTCACCCTCCTGGGTGTTTTTCTCCCACCAAACTCTTTCTCTGGCCTTAGTGAGCACTTCTGTGTGCCCGGTGTGAGGAGGATGCCTTTAGCTTGCCCTGAGGTGGAGAAAGGTCTCGGCCGTCTGAGCTTTCGCCTCTTGCCTGGATTATCCTGGGACCTCAGTCTCTGTGAGTATTAAATCGTGTTGTATAAAGTCTCCTGTTCCCAGCAAATGCCAGTCAGTGCAAAGTGCAGCTCGTCTCTGTAACTGATTGCTACAGACAGATCAGACCTGTCCTCATCTCCACGAGAACTCTCTATAGGATATGGAGGGACAGATTCAAGACTGCTGGTTGCCTTTTTTTAGATGTTTAATGATCTGGGTTTGACACACCTACGAGATTAAACATGGGCTGCAATTAACAATTCATCTAAAGACTTAAAATCACTGTCTGCTACAAGGATAAAGCTCATCTGTGGTAGAGACAGATTCTTGGGGGCTGCTTTAAGTCTGTGGCCTGAGATCCCTTGATACGAGGAGGGTGAGGAGAGAACCACCAGCTGTCTTAGCTGCTTCTGTGTGTAAGATGCATTGCTCTCTCCCTCCTCCCTCTCAAAAAGAAAATGCAATTTCTCTCCCTCTCCTGAGACCTGGGGTAGAATTTGACATGTGGCAGATTCTTGTTTCTGCAGTCACTTAGCAAGCTGCAGAAAGATCGCCTAATACAAGAGGAGAGAGAGGGGGACACAAACCTGGCTTGAATATAGTGATGAAAATCTGCTGGAGTTTTGGATATGCAGAACTCTTTTCTTGGCTGTGGTATAAGCTGAAGTTACCATTCCGGAGTCCTGTTATGTACCTGGAAAACTCTCTGCCTGGGGTACTGGCCCCTAGAGAGTGTTTCAGTGCTTCCTGTCAACATTTAGAGCCCATTTCATGTCTGCCTGCAGATGGGAACTGCAACTTAGCTCCTTTGTGTGAAGCTACTTGTTTAACTCGGCCTCATCTTCGCGGGTTGCTGGGTGTTTCCCGTGGGCTGATCTGTGTTTGGCGGCAGCCCTTGCTCACAGAGAGGTTGTTCAGCTGCTGTGAGCAAGACCATCCTACGTGGACCTTTTCCTTCTCCAGCGCCTGGTGGGGTGTCCCTAGGAAGGCTGTCAGCGCTGGGAGCTGCATTCCCTTTACTCCCCTGTGCATAGGAGAAAAAGAGCATTTGAGGCCACAGACAGACGTAAAGTAGTTTACTTTTAGCCTCTCTGTTTTCATTCTTATCCAATACTAATGAATGGATTTGCAAACTAATAGGATACATGCTGTCGTACTGTCTTATGTAGAGAAGAGATGCAGAGTTTGAAGAAGAGAGTTGATTTAGGATCTGGTTAGTGGTAAATGGAGCTTTATTGATCTGAGCAGAATAAAGACATTGGATGTTGACATAGTAAAGTTTTTTTCTTTTGGTTTGTTTTTTTTTCCTTCCTTTTGGTGTGTGATCCTGGCTCTAGGGCACATTCCTCCAATAGTAGACAGTGTAACTATCATTCATGGATTCCACTTTTGGGCAAAGTTTCCAAATAGTCATTGGGCTGTTTCCTGGCTTTGAAGGGGGAAGACTTGGAAAGTGTCAAGGAAAATAAGCAAGATGCTTAGTTTCCATAGTTTCTTTATTATTATTATTCTTTAGAAAGTTCTGCTCAATTCCCTGGGCAGCTGCATTCACAGTCCATCCACACCAAAGTACTTCTACATGTGCTCAGCATTGGGCCCAGATCCCTGCTCCCTCTGCAAGCTGCCTGTCTTGTACTGAGAAATAAGATGTTCTGATTCCATGTTGTTTATCAGCAAGGAAACCAATGTGTGCAAAAGCTTGTATTAAGGTCGGGAGAGTACCCTAGTTAACATAGATTATAAAAAAAAAAAAAAAGGGTGGTGGGAAATGCAGCATTTTGGTAACTTGTCGCCAGCCCAACCATTTCTAAATCACAGAATTTGACTATGGTTCAGCCCGAAGGAAACAGTAGCTGTGCTTCGCTGCTGCGTTACACACAGGCAGCGGGGCAGGGGTGGGTATCCTTTCAGTTTGGATTTCTGTGCCGTGAACCAGATCAGAGAGCTCATCCAGCTTGGAGCAGAAACTTCAGAAATACTTTTTGTTGAGCTGCCGAGCTCCTTTCCTGGCGCGCAGCTGCTTGCGGGGCTGCAGAGCTGAGGGCTTGGGGGACGTGGCCAGGCAGCGCTTTACGGCCGGTGGCTGCCAGGACAAGGCATCGTCTCCCTGTGGCCTTAGCCCTTCCCTGCGCAGAAGGGCGCCCCGAGCCTTAGCTCTCTTCTGCTCTGCTGCTGGCAGCTAATTTTGCAACATGTATAAACATTCCAGACACGTGCTAGCCTTGGTACCAGTCGTGATGCATCCGTGTTGGTGTGGGGCTTTGGCACGATGTGGAAAACGGTCTCCAGGTTTCTGGGTGTTTGCTTGCGTGGGCAGGTCTGCGCTAGTCTGGGTCCGGAGCTCTCAGCCAGAGCACAGGTTGGAAGCTTCTTGACGTGCTGCTGTGAAGCTTCTCAAACACCTATGGGTGCTGGAAGAATGACATGTGCTTTGAACCATCGTGTGGCCTTGGATTAGATGCAGTCAATGTTTCTTTTTATTAGAAGCTCATTTCTTTTTCCCTTCCCTTTTGCAAGGTAGACCTCTGCCTTACTCCCAAGGAGTGGATGTGGCACCGAGTAGGAGGGAATAGTCGTCTGTGGCAGCTGACACTGGCACCTGGCAGTCGGAGGTCGTGCTCTGTGGCCAAGTCTCTGCAGGGTCTATAGTTCCACTGCTAAGCCGGGTCCCAGGCCTTGAACCCAGGCTGCTTTGCTCCCTGCCTGAGATCCTGTTTTCAATTTCTTTTTTTCTACTTCCCTTTCATTCATGTCTCAAGCAGAGCCCCCACAGCAGCATCCACCAGCTCCACTGACGCTTCTGGGAGCAGAAGGCTCAGGGGGGGCTGTCTGCTTGGGATGTCCTTCTGGTGCTGTCGCAAACCGCGTGTTTGAGCCCATCATCCTCCCACCCCTTCCCTTTTGTTAGCTGTTCCCTGTGAGGTGTCCCTGTGTTTCCTCCCTCCTTAGCTCTTTCCCATCCCAAGAGATTTTGACGGGGTGGTTCCTGGGGTGGGTCGCTGACAGGAGGAGAACGGTGGCCCTCTCCGTGCTCTCACTACCCCGTGGGTTTAGCTGAGGAACCCAGCGCTGTCCCCTGGGCTGGGCCGCTCTCTGCAGCAGCAGCGCCCCGAGCAGCCGGAGGCTCCGCTGAGCGCCCGTCTCCCGGCCCTTTCCTCCAGTCCCTTCTGCTCCGGGTGGCTGCAGATCCGAGCAGCCGGCACAGCGCTGTGCTAGCCTGCGTTTAGAGATGGGAATAGCCTAGTTGCCCTAGCAACAGCGCTCCTCTTAATCACGGAGATACAAGTCTACAGCTCCTGTCCGTGTTAGGATTGTGTGGTGTGTTTGGCTGCAGTCATATTTGTTGGGATAAATGGTGGAATAAAAACCTGAAGGTCTTTCTGCCCTGGAGATGATAAAAATCTCCCTAGGTAGATTTCGGTGCCTTTCCAGCAGTAATAGAAATAAGAGATATAAAGACTCGTGCTAAGCTTTTTAATGTGCAAAGGATCCCTGGAGGTTGCAGAAATCAGATTTTAAATTCTGCGCAGAGCTTTCTGCGTGCGGATCCCATGGCGGCCCGTGGCACTGACGACCAGCGTCTTCCTTCCTTGCCGAGACACGGATCCGGGCTGCTGGGATGGGCAGGCAGAGCGAGGGGTTCAAGGGCAGGCTGGGAATAAACCTTCCCCCTCCTTTGGGTTGCGTTTAAGACCTTTCTGGGCAGCAGAGGCAGTCTGTATTATGGAAGTTTAAGGGTGAAGCCTGCGTTTTAGCAGGAGAAAGAAGGGAAAGAAAAAACACTAAAAAACAAAAGTCTTCCTGCTAATAGAATTTAGGCTGGCTTCAATCTTCCCTCTACAGAAATGGAGCGAACTATAAAATTAGCAGGGGTGGACGTCAGGAGTGAAAGAATCATTCCTGCCTTCGTTTTTGCACGACAATAGGGTTTCCACACATGTCCTGGGAAAAATGGGCTTGAATAGAAGTAGTTTAAAGAAACTTCTGAAGGAAAAAGAGCTCTTCCTGCTCCAAGACATGAAGGTGATGCAGGAACCTGGTACTGATGCTCCTCCCTGGGTAATCCAGGTAACTGCTGGGCTCAGAAAGTGGCACACGGGAGAGCTCCGTGGGAAAGCAAGTATCCGCATTCCTCTAAAGGTGCTAGTGTGGTGTGGGTTTGGTTTTGTTTTTATAAACATATGGCATCAGTAGTGCCGTAGGAGACACTCTGCCTGCTTTCTATTTTAATTCTGGTTTCTGAAAGCAAAATGATTCCTAAAAGTTCCCTGTGACCAAATGAAAGACCAACCATCTTCTGCGTGGAGGAGACTTTTAATTTTTTTCTTGCCTGTTTGGATGGTGGGAAGTTGGGGTTGTGCTGCCTTCTCCTTAGCATCCTTTTAGCCAAGGAGTCCTTAAATCCCGGTGTGAGATTTGGTTGGCTTGCAGGTATCTAAGTATAATAAGTATAATCCAACTTCAGAGTATCTAAAGATCTGTTTGTGACTGAGCATCTTTATTTCAGCAACTCATTTTCAAGCCTCTTTAATCAAATCAGTTCAATGGGGTGTATTCTGAATAGCTGGGGAGCTCCGGAAAGCCTCCGGCATCCGTACAGAGAAGGTCCCTTCCGAAGCACACGCGCCAACTCTTATGTTCCATTCCTATTGTCTTGCACTATCTAATAAATAAGTCTTTTGAGGAGCTCTAAGGGCTTGTGCACAAGGTAATGCTGCAAGGCGGGGTGAGTGGCATGAAACTTGTTGAGCTGGTTAAAATAATATTGCCACGGGCCTTCAGCAGCCTGGAGGCCTCAGATACAGCTGCTCTTCAGCTGGGTGGTGTTTGGTACAAATCAGGGCAGACACTCAGCTCCACAGTGACTTTATTGTTGGCTTCTCAGTGTATTGTTTGCATAAATTCCCTAGACCAGCTCTGCCTCCTGAATAAGCCACATGGATCAAGTTTTATTCTGTTTCGAACAAAGTTCGCATCCTTTTGCTGGAATGAGTCAGGCTTTAGCTGAGTTTTCTGTGCGGGAGGAAAGTGGGCTTTAAAATGTTACTCCTCCACCCTACCGTAGTGATGCAGAGCTGCGTTATTAGTATGCCTGGCAGCTGCTACCTATTACTTTCACAGAACCTGGATTTTTATGAAAACAAGTGAAATTTGCTTCTATTTATGTTCCAGTGTGAATTGAATGTAAAATTTTATACTTTTAGGAGTAAAAATGGGATCCTTTTTGTGGCTTTGTTTTCCTTAATACTCCCTGGCAGGGAGTAATCCTCCCGTAATAGTCTGTGTGGCATCGGCCGCAGGCCCGGGTGGCCCACGCGTGAAGCTGCCCCCAGCTGCCCGTGGGCTGCTGCTCAGAAGGCAAAGTTTGCTCCAATGTATGTGTTTGTATATGCAGAAATGTCCAAGACCTTTAATCCGTCCACAGAGGAGGGAGCTGCTCAGTTTGTCCTTAGCACAGTCTTTGCAGGAACAGTCTCCGCACCCAGCATCCAAGTAGCAAAGACACCAGTTTTACTGCTTCCCTTTCCTGCAGAAGTTCCATGACGTTTTCTGCAGTAATGGCTAATTTGACTTTTCATGCCACCGCGCTGCCTTTTTTGTTTGGGAGGAGGCGGCTGTTTAAGGACAACCAATGCAGGGCCTCTTAGGATTTTATTTTTGGCAGCAGGCCTGTTCACTTGCCATGTAAGATCTTGCTTTTCTAGTCCTCTTGTTCCTGAGAGATCTGCAAGGATTTGTGTTTTCCCTGAGCTATGTATTACGTGTAATTGCTGAACAGGTAGAGGTGTCACCTGTGGCTGGTTGCACACAAAAACAAGGGCCTATTACCCTAGACAGCAACATCCCTAAACCCAGACTGCAGAAGCTCAATGGAGGCTACAGAAGGATTTCTTTTCTGATGCTTTTGAGGAGAAAAAAAACTCTGATTAAACAAACATGAATTTTAGATATTAGAAAGGACTTGAGTTTTTAGAATTTGCAATGACTGAAGTGAGCGAGCTTAGTGACACCATGAGTTTAATTAATTTACGCCTCCGCTTGATCTATATTTAACTATCACTGACTCTGGATTTACTGATAAGTAAGGATCATAGCTGGGAGGCAAGCGGCGGTCTTGCTTGACCAGCCTGCCTCCCGTGCAGCTTGGCTCCAACCAGACACACTGTTGTGCTGTTTTGCAGATGCCCCGTTCGGTGGCACGCCGCCCAGCTACGCGTACGACGCAGACCGCGCCGAGGAGCAGAGGCGCCACCATGACATGATGCCCTACATCGATGACTCGCCGTCGTCCTCGCCCCATCTCAGCTCCAAGAGCCGGGGCAGCCGCGACACCCTCTCCTCAGGGTCTCTGGAGTCCACGAAATCAGTGAGTCCTTTCCCTGCCTTTCCGGGTGTCCACAGAGCCTTGGAGGATGGTGGTGGGTGGCTGTTGTGGCAGCGAGCGAAGGCTGGGGCTGCCAGTGTGGTAGCATAGGCTAACTGCTGTCCTACAGTGGTGCCTGATAGGTACAGTTTGTTTAAAGCTAAGCTGAGGCTTCACTCCAGTGCCGAGTCCAGGCTTCAGGGATGAGTGTCATGTACATATTTTCAAGATTGAGTTTTTCACCCTCCTTGATGTGAATTTAATTGAAGAGAATTGGTGAATAATTGCTGCTAAAAGGGACTCTACATACCAGATATTTGGAAAAAGAGACTATGGGGCAAAACATCATAAATATGTTTGGGAGGGTGTTGAATGTGTGCATTTGTATGTGTGTTTTGTCATTGCCATTCACAAGGAAAATTATATATTTTCAGGTAAGTTAGAGACTTTGATAACTTATGTAGAACAGAACATCGATTTTCTGCCCTCTGGAAAGGGAATAAGAGGAATTAAAATTGCCAGTTCTGAACTCTGGTGACTTTCGGTAGGAAATGGCTGTGACTCATAAGGAATTTTACTATTCGCTTTTGCTTTCTAGATTGTAGAGCTCTTCAATTCCACATTCCTGTTCCTCTACCTATCTTTGTCATCTGCAAACTTCTCTTTTGTTGAAGTCATTCATAAAACTGCTTAATAACACAAGGACAACTGTAGCTTCCTTCATATTTGTGCTTCTAAGAAAGTATATCCACCCAACCTTGAATTGCTGTATTATAAATAACAGTTAGAATTCTATCATACAAGTTATTTAATGTAGATGTTGACTTTGCATTGTTCCACCTTATTAATCAAGGTGTCATGGGAGAAGAAGATGGATGTTTTACAGATAGC
Organism: Tinamus guttatus; assembly: GCF_000705375.1. The sequence goes on along the minus strand of NW_010583397.1, from coordinate 694,431 downwards.
AGGATACATATAAATCAACACCATCACCTTTATCAAACAGTTTTATTCATCTTACATCAAAATGATTTCAAGAGTTTGACGAGCTCCACAAGCCAGGCTATTTAGCATTCATTATGTACATCTTCTTATCACATTTTATCGGTTAAGTGCCATATCATATGTCTCCTTACCTTTTCAGGATGAATACTGGATTAAAAGGCCGATGTGAGACAGTATTCCTGGTCTTCCTTTCTCATTTACAATAATGCATTTTTAGGATTTCTTGAAGCATTTTCAAGTACATGGATTGTTGATGTTTGCTCATTTGAATTGAATATAATGTCTAGGATCTGGACAGCTGCTTGTGCTTTAACTTTTTAATTCTGAAATGCTTCCTTATCTCTCAAGATGAGATTTCTTATAATATGCAAGAATTCTTTTTGAGTGAAGAAGTGGCAGCATAATCCTTAAAGCTTCATGAGTGTTTTAGTATTGGCTTGAGACATTTCTAGAACACGTGTGTCAGCATTAAGAAGTGTTGTATGACTGCATATGGTTGAGAATCATCTTCACAGAAGCAGTTGTCATAGTGTCTGTGTGACTGGTGGCCTGGAAGAGACATTGCCTAATGTCTCATCTCTTCTTGATTCATTTGAGTATTGCTTCACGAGCCTCCCTCCCAGTCGTTTTTTCATCCATAAGTGGCTGCTCCCTTGTCTTTGGCTTTCCAGTCCTTCCAGGAGAACAACGTTTTGCAATAATCTTATGATGTCCATCTTCCACAAGGATGCAGTAGTATCAAGGGGATAGTTTTACAATTAAAACAAACAATTCTCATGTCTGTTGCTTATTACTTTTAGGCCTTGCAATGGAAAACTCTATTTTCCTTTGTGTCTTGGCTATGTACTTCATTTCATTCTTGCCATTTAGTTTATGTGCTGAATTCTTCATACAAATTCTCTCTCTCTCTCTCTCTCTCTGTATCTTTCTTTTTCTTTTTCCTTCCCTGGCTGTGTGATGTTCCTAGCATTCTAGCCAATCTCTACCCCAGAAATCCAGATGACCTTCATTTCCATGGCAAGCAGAACCCATCTGCATAAACTCTTCTTTTCCAGAGCGTGATAAATCTGCATTCCGTAAAGCTCAAATCCTCAGCCATGTGCTGCATCACACAGTTGGTCCAGGATGTCTTGTGTACGTCAGTGGTGCTCCTGTCTTCCAGAAAGGAAGTTTTGCTGCTCCCATAAGAAGGAGGGGTCCTAATACAGCTGGGGCTTCTGACAGTGCCAGTCACGAGGAGGGTCCGTCACCAGGAGGAAGAGTCTGACCTCAGTATGGTGACGGTTCCTGTCAAACGAGTTACCCTTCCTGCCATCACAAGTAGTTAGATGACTTGTAACTGTAGTTATGTTTTCAGCTGTTGTGGAAAAGACATCAGTAACAAATACAAGTGCCAAAGGCACTGTACCGAGCCAAGCACGTAAAATATCGTTGACCAGAAGCTTGGAATAGCAGGGCGTGCATCTCGTTGTTTTGCTATACTTGATTGTAAGCAAATTATTTTTGTTTACATGTGCCGCCTTTGTAGTTAACCTCCTTGTCCTCCTGCATCCTTTTAGGTGGCTGTAATTGCCCTGACAAGTTTAGATTATCATTATGACCAGAGACTAGAAGTCACCAGTTGCCGTATGCATTAATACAACACGTGCATTGTATGTAGCACTTTCACAGAATGTAAAGCTCGCAAAGTCATTTGGAAATTAAGAAGTGACTGCAGTGTCTAGCCCTGCCTTGTGCCTGTGACCTTCTCTTGAAGCTTTGTGCTGATTTTCAGTTCCTCAGTCATGCCCTGTTTTTCCTGCTCTGTTCTATGTGAACGGTACTCACTGGATCCAATATTTTCTTTCCAGTGCTACGTGTGTGCCGTATTTACAGGGCGCTGCTCAAGCTCTGTTCTGAGCACAGAAGCTCTCATTTCCTGTTGGCACGATGGCAGCTGCCGGCAGTGCTGGAATGCTACCGAGGGCGTCATTATCCCCGCAATGCCCTGAGATGGGGAGCGGGCACGTTTGCTAACCGCGCGGAGCCGGGCGGGCAGATTACAGGATTAGCGCGTCTGCTAATTTTGGGCGCTTGCTGTGAGATACCTAATGGTCTGAAAAAATAGCTTCTGACTCCTAATGCAGTTCTCGCCATGTTCCAAACACAACCCCTTTAATTTCACTTGCAGCTCAAAGTTATCGGC
>NW_010583397.1:644069-692197 GCF_000705375.1 Tinamus guttatus | reverse complement strand
GAAAAACGTGCTAACAGTGATTTTTTTTTTTGATGTGGTTTTAATTGATTCTCTTAATGTCACACAGACACTGTGTAGCAGAAGGAGGTTTTCCAAAGTGATGTGCATCTGCATGATCCGTGAGACCAGCCTTCCCCTTGCAGGCTGTCGCTGTCTGGATACTGAGGGCATTTTCCTTTGACTTATTTTGTGGGCTTGCTTGGGGCTTGGCGTTTTTCTGCCAAATGTGTGGTCAAGTTCTGCCTCCTGACAGCAGCTTGGTTGGACAGCGTGTCAGGGCCGTGTCTGCTGCGCGTGCTGGGCTGGGAAGAGCAGCGCCCTCCTCCAAAAGCAGCGAAGGGAGAGCTCCCGGGCCACCCCCGAGGAGCATCACAGTGTGTGTGAGGTTCAGGGACTGACTTCCCGGGACAAGGGCCGCGAGGTCACAGTTGACTCTGTGGAGTTTGTGGTCTCCTTCCACATCCTTATCGTTTGATATCTGTCTTGCAATTGCCCTATCTGCACCACCTAAGTAAACCGAAGTAAACCGACCTGACTCCAAACTGCACCTCTCCGGCCACGTTGTGGATATCCATATTCCACCTGCTGCGCATCCATTGCCTCCATCTGTGACTGTCTAAGGAGGGTGACAAGAGGTGCACCAGCCTTAATTTGCCTGTCACCCCAAAAGGAAATAAGCAGTATGGGTGTATGCAGGATCTCAGCATCTCCTGGCTTGTCACTGCTGTGGTAAAGATCCTTAATGAATGTTTGCAGCCAGCTATGTTGTACCCCCTCTTCTGGCTCTTCCAGAAGCTCATGCTGAGCTGCTGGGGCATGTCGTGACGTAAAGCCAATGTTTTTGCCAAACTTTGGCTGTCATTCTGAGGCAAGCCTACAGGCCACTGGTGCATGAATCGTTTGTTTATTTAACTGGGGAAGTGATTTAATTTTCCTCAGGCTTGCTTTTGGTAACAGCAGAATTGCTGTGATTGAGTGTTCCAAAAATCCTGGAATCCTGGCTTGCGAATACTATTTGGCAATTGGTTGCCAAATAATAGAATTGGTAGCTTCGGGAAGAGTGAGACAACATTTGTAATAGGTATTGAGGCCCTTGGAAAAGGAAGAGAGAATGTGTCTGTCTTCTGCCTTTGTTGAGGGTGAAAGAAGATAGCTGGAGAGTTAGAGGAGCAGAGCTGCCTTCTGTCCGCCTGGGGCACGGGAGGCTGCTGAGACCGCTGGCCAAGTTAGTGACTTGCAGCGCAAAAGGAGGCCTGTCGTGGCCAGGAGTTTGGAGTTGGGGAGCTTGTTGCTTACATGCTCAAGAGACTGAGAGTGTTGGGAAACTTCCCAGCCGTGGTGGCCCCGTTGGTGCTGCTCGTCATGTGGGGAGGTTCTGGCAGTGGGAAGGGTGGGAGCGAGGCCTTTCCCGACCCGCTCGTCGGCTGCACCAGGTTGAGCCCGCGCAGGGAGCGGGTGCTCGGTGGAGAAGGGCCCAGGGCAGCTGAGGCTGCTTCCAGCGCGGCTCCTGCAGAGCTACGGCCCTGGGGTTGTGCAGCGCGTCGCTGGGACTTGCGCAGCTCTTAGCTGCGCTCGGGATCTCCGCCGCCTCCATCTCACCACCCCCAGCAGATGTGACGACTTCTGCAGCTCGGGACTGTGGTGGGCTGGGCAGCCCTTCCTGAGCAGAGCTCCGGTGTCAGCCTGAAAAACGTAACCCTGGCTCCTGTCCCTGCTCCCGCCCTGTGTGGAGCAGGGTTGCTTCAACACAGAGCGTGCCCCATGCAGTATCAATAGGCAACACGACACCCCCAGCCTGCTTGGCAGAAGCTTTCAGCGGTATCTACACTTTAAACGTTGAAAAGAACAGTTTTCCCCTTTGCAGGCTGTCACCTTCTCCATGAGACTGCAAGCCGTCCTAACGGGAAGTGTCTCCTGGAACAGCTTTCTGTGCAGTGCTGAACACGCTGTTCCTAGGAAGGTCTCGGAGCTAAAGAGCCTTTGTACCCCGCCGTGCTGGCCTTTCCGCCGGCTCAGTCTGCGTCCTTCTGGCACTGGCAGTCATTGCCATTAGTCCAGAAAGCCCCGGGTTCCTTATCCAGCATCAGGGAGAGCTGAGTCTGTGTGATCTGCGGAGCCGCTGAATCCCGGGCTTGCAGTAATTGAACACAACAGGCCGTGCCAACCTGGTTAGTAAACTAAGTGCTTAGAGTGACAAGCTGTAAACATGTGGTGAGTGGCCGTGGCCGCGGGCCAGCGAAGGTGCTCCCGCTCGCTAGCACCTTCTGTGCTTTTAACCGCGCGGGCTGCCTTGGAGTCAGCCTGCAACATTGCCCCTTTGATTGTGACTCTGTCCTTTGGGCTTTAACTCCTTGGGAAGCAAGAAGCAGCAGCCAGGTGAGGAGGAAACAGCAGTACGTTATAGGTGAGACGCCTTCATTTTGCGCTCGGGGCCGCCTTCTCTTCATTCTCTCTTCTACATTTTTTTTTTCTTTTTTTCACCAGCAGAGCACTGGTTTCTAGCCTGGGGCCATGGGGCTCCTGTGACTGATAGGGCTACTCAGGTGCCTCAAGGTTGTCTTGTAATAGTGATTTATTCCTAAGCACATGGGCAAAGAGGTAGCCAAAAGAATGGAGAAGGGCCACAAATGGGTGCTATCGGAGTGGTGGGGATAAAGTCAGAAGGTGAAAAATGGGCAGAGTCATCCGAGTGAAAAGGTGGCTACGTGAGCCGGGCAGGAGGCTGGCGTTCCCCTGACCCCCTTAGCTCCTCTGCTAATGGCGGCTGCTCCCACCTGCTGCTGGGAACGTCCCAGCCGCGCTCGGCTACGAGGTGTGTTTTTCCCGTAGTTAATGGGGCCTGGTGGATGTGGCACCAGCTCCTCCCTTGGCCGCAGAGGTTTCAGACGCTTCCTTCCTGCCAGGGAGGGCCTGGCCATGCGGCTCTCCCTGCGCCAGCCCGGCCCCGACGTGGTCCCGCTTGCCTCAGAAACGGAGCAGCCTGGGAAGCTGCTGCGGTCATGGCCTGGCTGCTCCTTTCCTCTTCTTGTCACGTGTGTTAGGGACAGGGCAGAGGTGCCCTTGGCGCTGGCTGTGTCGTGTCCGGGCAGGATCGGGCATGGAGGGCAGCAGCGCGGGGTCTTTGCCTGCTAATTGTCGCTTGGGGCGGACAGTTGAGCCTCTTCCCAAGCCTGCAAGTGGGAAGTGTTGTAATACAGAACAGCAACTCGCTGCTCGGCTTCCCAGCGTTGGTACCAGCTTCCAGCGACTTTCTCAGTGCTGGAGTGAGTTTCCTAGCAAGCGTGGCCCAGAGAGCACCCTGTGGCAACGGCAGCCGCGCGCGGCCGCGCTCCGGGAGTTCATGTGGCAGCGGGCGCGGCCGCCCGGCGCCCCGGTAAAGTGTCGAGAAAGGGCCGGCCGTGGAGGAAACGCGGAGCGGTCGCGATCCCAGGCGCAGCAGGAGCAGCACAAGCGCCTCGTCCTACATGTGAGGAAGCTGTGTGTAAATCTGAGCGCTGGAAACCTCGCTACGTGCTCCGTGATTGCAGGATACCTCCCCGAGGGTCCCTTCAGCACCTGCTGCTGCATTGCTTAAAGCAGCCTCTGTGCTCTGCCCGGCTCGCTCCCAGGCTACGGGTTCTCCAAGCATCGTACTGAGAACCTATAAAAAGGGTTAAAATGACACTGTGGGCTCCCCAAAGTGACCTTGCTGCTGACAGCCAGGAGGGAAGGTCCCTAGGGTCTCCTCAAAGCTGTTTCTCTCTCTGAAAGCAGATCCCTTAAAGAAAGAAAATCAGCATCCAGGCAGACGGCGCTGCCTCTGTCAGCTGAGGCTGCCCAGTGAGAACTGGCTTGTAAATTACAGCTTTGATTTGCAAAGAGGAGAGCTGTTGTCGCAGTCGTGATAGGGAAGTTTGAATCATTTAAATGACTTGCCGTTGTGTGCTGCACTTTACAGATGTTACAAATGTACCCGGATGGTTTTTAAATCCTCACTTCCTCCAAGAGAAGCTGCTAGAGACGGTGGTGGAGCTGTGTCAATATTGACCAGTGACACCGGCTCAGCAGCAGGCACTTCACAGCGCCAGTCCTTTTTCTTAGTGCTTCTTTGTAAAGCAAAGCTTTGTAAAGCAACATTTTCCTTTCGTAAATGTTGTAAGAAATGTTTGGAAACCAAGAAGCGCTGTGTTTTCCTTGCACCAGGACTGCTGGGAGCTTCATGCACCGGCGGCCACGTCTGAGCCTCTTCAGCTGAAAGAAATCTTTGTTGAACATCTTGGGGCCGGCTTTGGTGGTTACGTGTTTACAGCGTGCCTGGCAAATGGTCCGTGTGTTGCACGTCCAGGCACTCTTTGTGCAGAGATCTTAAGGAACAGTCACAGTCCTGGTACATGGTAGGCACGCAGGGTCTGCTGCGGCTGTCGTTTTACCAGGTAGTTTATCACAGGCGGTGTGATTTTTCTTTTCCTCTCTTTTATTTTTTCATATATTCTGTCTGTGACTGTTGAATTCCAAGCACCTGCTTCCTTTGAGATGCCCTTTCAGAATTTAAAAAGTGCTGTGCGGCTTACTGAGCCTCCCTGAAGGAGGCTTCCATGTCCTACCTGACTGGGGTGTAAATTTTATTCGTTTCCTTAGAACAGCTTCTGTCTGCCACTTGCATTTGAGAGGTGTTGGTGGTATTTGACACCTTACGCAATTTTTATAAAGTAGCTGCCGCAAAGCCTTTTAGACTAGAAAATAGCTTGTGCAATTTAATGAAAGCGTTGAGAAATCAGGGCGGTTATTGATGAGCCTGAATCCCAAAATATCTGGAAGCGTGAGGCTCCGTTTCGTTCTTAGTGCGGCGTGTGGGCTCCGAATGCTGTAGTTGCTGGAAGCATTACCTATGGAGAAGCTCTCTCCCTCCATAATGAGCCTCATACATACATCCGCGGGGTTCAGAGCGTAGGAACGTAACTAAATGGGATTTTTTATCAGCTCTAGAAGGGCTTTATGCTCAGCCAATGGAGTGGAGCATAGTGTTATGCTTCCTAATCCTCCTGCTGCTGAAATCAATAGCCAAAGATTCCTCTGAATATTAACAGGAGGAGCGGGAGCCCCAGACAGCCTACCCAGAGCCCTTGGAAAGTGTTTGCTTTTTTCAGATCTAACTATTGACTCTCCTCTCAATGACACTCAACAGTCTAATAAGGTTAAAGGAATTAGAAAAAGACCCTTCTGTGCATTAGAGAAATAAAAAGACCTGGAAATAAGACTCTGTAAAAGTAGGATGGTTTTGATTACTTATAAGCTTTGCTGGTTGGGCACTTTTTTTTCCCCAACCTTATAGAAATATTTAATTCCACTTTATCAGGTTAAATATTCTTTTCAGGAAATGCCATTAAGAGGAAGGGGAATTGAAACTAGCAGAAGAGTTACTGCTTCTCTTAACACTAAATTTTAATCTTCCCCAGTGTACACACTTGCCCATGGATGTATTTTTTTCTCTCTCTTCCTTCAGCTGTTTTGGTGAAGTAGTGCCTCATGGAGGCTCAGTAAGAAAATCAGCACGTGCTTTCCAAGCAGGGCTGATTCTTCCAGCCACAGACTAAAATTAAACGTGGTGCAAGAGGGCACTGAAAACGCCTTAGTGAGTAGTAGGGAGTGGGAGAAAGAACAGCACTGAGCTGGAGTTGTTTTGTGTCCGTCACCTCTGTATGGAAAACTCTGCACAGAGAAACACAGTAGTAGGGAGTGGGAGAAAGAACAGCGTCGTACAGCAGCACTGAGCCGGAGTTGTTTTGTGTCCATCACCTCTGTACGGAAAGCTCTGCACAGAGAAACATGCAGCCTTGGAGCACGATCATGGAGAGCTGCTGGGGTGGAGGGAGTGAATAGCACCTAACCAAAGGTCCCCAAGAGCTGAGTAGGAGGAGTAAGGTCTGAATTTTGAAGTCTTGAATTTTCAGTTGCATGTGGAGTCTGGGAATCTAACTGAGGCACCAGCATTGGGTGACTAAAGCTGTGAGTTGCTTGCTAAGTGGCATCAGTTGCTGGTGAATAAAAATCTGTCAGAATGGTTTTATCACTATATATATTTGCAGAAACTGGGCACTGAGCACTTTCTTTGCAAGTAAATTAAATAACCAAGATGGCTGTGGTGCACTTTCAGGGGTTTGTTTTATTTCTAACAATCTCTCCATAGAGTGAACCAGACTTGGAGAAAGGCTTGGAGATGAGAAAATGGGTCCTGTCGGGAATCCTGGCTAGTGAGGAGACCTACCTGAGCCACCTGGAAGCTCTGCTGCTGGTAAGTGCAGGCAGCGGGTGCCGTCCTGAACACTCGGCTTCAGCAATTCCCAGGACTTCCCGGTTGCCTCTTGGTCTCCGTGTGCAGTGGTGCCTGTTGTTCCCGTTGGAAAAGGAGAGGCCTAAGGAAAGGCCTGGATCTGGCTCACCCAAGATGTTTTTTGTGCATCCAGGAGCCCAGTCTCTCAGTATCCTGTGATAATTATCACTTGGATGGAGATTAAGGAAACACAGTGCAAAGGGATTTTAATCACACCATTAATGGCCTAGGAAAATCCACAAACCTTGGGTGCCTGATCCCCATGAGAACATTTGTTCATGTCTCACTTTTGGGAGTTGTGTGAATGCAAATTTTGCTGATTAATTGGATGAAAAACAACTCTTCAGAGGGATATGTTATGACGTGGCCGGGGTGATTGTACTTGGTTTGCATGGTAACAATTTCCTTGATTCCTTGTTTTAGCCTATGAAGCCTTTGAAAGCAGCTGCCACCACTTCCCAGCCTGTGCTGACTAGCCAGCAGATCGAGACCATATTCTTCAAAGTGCCTGAGCTCTACGAGATCCACAAAGAGTTCTACGATGGGCTCTTTCCACGAGTGCAGCAGTGGAGCCATCAGCAGCGTGTCGGGGACCTCTTCCAAAAGCTGGTGAGCGGGGCGGCGTCGCCAAAGCTCCTCGCAGCTCTCGAGCGTTTCCGCGGTGCTGCTGCGCCTCCCGCCAGTCGCTGCGTAGGCTGAGGGGAGGAAAGCCTGGGGCTGGGTGAGACAGCAGCCTCCTGGCTTTGCCTCACTGCCGTGAAGGGCAAAAGCAGCCGTTTCATTGCCTTTAATTAAAGGCTCCGTTGAGACTAGGCCAGTAATACAAACATCGTTTTACAGAAAGCCCCAATCTCCAGGGTGTCTGCACTGTCATCAAGCCATTTGCTTGAGAGGAAGGTGGTGTTAAAAGGGTGTTTTTTAATACTGGCAGCAAAGTGTTTCTCCTCTTTGCTGAGCTCCCTCTTGTGCATTCACCTTCTCTCTGTGGTGTTTTGCTCTACCTTGAACTGCTTCTTTTCTCTTTTATGGTCATCACCTTTGGCTTTGTCTTCCTACCACCATCTTGGCCTTGATGTTCCTCCTGCCGCTGTGCTGATGCGGTGAATCTTTTGCTGAGGCTCCTCCAAGCAATTTCAGCAAAATCCTCTGAGTGCAGAACAGGACAAAGACATATAAAGCATCTTCCCGAGGCTGAATTCAAATTGCTGAGTTTCTGAGCCAGATGACAAATTGTTTGCATTCTAGGAGATTCCTTTGCCCCCCCTTAGCCTCTCCCCTAGTGTGTGCAGAAAGCAAAGGATTAAAGGAGCTGCTTTTTCCTTTTAGAAAATAAAAGAATCTCTGCATTCCTGAGGTGCCTCCAATTCTCAGGACAGGAGTGACATTCCAGTGTGGGGTTTATTGGATAGGGAGTGCATTTTATCAGGGTCACTCAATTGTTAGCAGCTGTGTAGCCCAGCGTCCCTTCATCCCCTATGGAGGGGGAGATGGGCCTGGAGGATGATGATTTCCATGCGAACCAGCAGCTCAAGATCCAGCTATGGAGCCTGCCTTTCACTGCCAGCATATTTTAGTCCGGAGGGGGTGAAGCTGGTGCCTTAGTGAGTAGCTCCTGGTGTGCAATTTGAGCAACCAGTTTACAAAGACAAATCCACCTGCTGCTGGTTGCTGAAGCCAAAATGCAGAAGATTGCTGAAAGTGGAAACTTGACTGCACTGAAATGATAGGGCAATAACGAACGTAGCACTAATTGAAGAAGATATGTTCCGTACTGCTTCTGGCTTCCAAGCAAGCTTTGACTCACTGTACTACTACTAAGGCCTTTATTTAAGACTTCTTTGCTGATGGGGATCACAGGTCTAGGCATCAGGCTCTTCTGGCACTCTTATTTTGTGTTCCCAGATTTTTTTTTTCTTTTTAACAGAAAGAATAGTTTTGATGGCTTAGTGTTGGAGGCAAAGAAGCAAATCACCTTACTACAGGCAGTTCTGAGCTACCTTAGCAGCCTGTTTCTGGTGGTTTGGTACAGTACCAGTGGGAGTTGTGAACTCGTTGCTAGATGAGATAGAGCTAATCGTTCCTGCAGGCAGCTGGAAGCAGCTAGATGTGAGAGACAGCAAAAGCACCAGGCATTAGGAGGCATCTAGACAGGATGTTCATCAAATACTTTGGAGCAGACTTGTTTACTGCTGGTCATGTCATGCAATCTGATGATAAACTCTGGAATCCTTGTTATTATCCCGAGGTCCCTGGAAGCAATAATTTTCTTTAATATCTTGTAAAGCAAAGCACTGTAGATGGAAGTTGAAGACAGTGAACGAAGGAGTTTCAGAACTGCCTGTGATCTTCCAAGAAAAATGAGCCATTTGTCATGTCGGTGACGGGTAGTCCATGTTTTTCCAAGTGTAACTAAGGGGAGTGTAAAGGGCAGTGGGGAAGATGGGAAAACATCAGTAATGGGATGAAATATGCTTTTCACTTTTGTGAAGTCTTTTGAAAAATATATATTTTTTTTAATCAGGAAAGAAGCACTTTAGTTCCTTAGGAGTGAAGAAATATTTAACAAAACAAAAAATATTATCACTAATAGTTTTCAGAAACAGCAAATACTTTTTTTCTTTTTAACTGAAAACCGCTTTTTTAATCAAAGCTCTTTTGCTTTTCCGTGTGTCCTTTTTAAAAGAGAAAGGAAAAACTTAAACCAGCATTAGAATTCTCTGTAAACTTTATTGCTCCTTTTTTAATGGAAAATGTTTTTGCAACAGCATGCTTAGAAAAGGAGAGCGAAAGCTTAGATAGACTGTTTAGGAGTACTAAGAAATGAAAAAAACACACAGGAACAGAGAAGCTCTGGAGCTTTGCTGTGTTGCTGGCATCAGCCGAGCACGGATGTCCTAAGCCCTGCAAACGAGCAGTAATTCTGACAGCTGCTTCTGCAGGGAATGGTGCCCCGTGGCAGCTCCAGATTTCATTCTCTCCACTCTGCTGGGGCCAGATCATCCCTGGCATAAGTGAGCACCATTTGACTTTGCCCCGACCGTGTCATTTTGCACGAGGGTTGAGATTAATTCCTAATCTTTCTGTAAAATATGCCCTGGGCAATAGCTTGCTGTTCTTTTGCCTCTGTTAGCTGGAGAAATTGTGCAGGGAATGTTCTCCTGAGAATGGCCTCCTTTCTCCCATCGTCTTGGGGCCAGAGCTCTGGAAGAAGGGAGCTGGCAAGTTTTTCTGGGGGAAAGCTGTGTTTTAGTGTTGCCCTTTGCAGCGCTGCTGGGCACGCGCTGGGAGCACGCTCAGCTGCCGAGGTGTCTACAGCTCTGCAACACAAAAACCGCCCTACAATCCAGACGGGCTTGGAAGCATCCCAGGGATTTCCCAAGCTGGATCTTATGTTCTCTGGCATGAATATGGCTGCAATGCAAAAGTCAGCAAACAGGATCAGTGCTAAGACCCGATGATTAATAATGGCTTATTGCTGGACTCTGAGGCCTGCTATGTCTTCATCTGGACCGAGGCATATTCCTCCTGCTGGGAAAGCCAGGCCGTTTGCTGCTGCAGCCCCTGCCTTCCGAGCAGACAGACCAGGCTCTCACTCTCCCTTCGGTATTTGCAGCGCTCTCCTGCCCTTATAATGGTGTTTGCTAATGCAGATACAGGTTAGGATCTGGGTTTGTTTTACCACGTTCCCCCATGCACACAGAAGCCAACAAGTAGCTGGGGTCACATTTGTGCTGCTAGGGCTGAATCATTCCTGTCTGATTCATGTTTTGTGGCAAATAACCAGCAGCTCCTATTACATCCAAGAGCTAAAATATTAATAGATACTAATCAGGCAGTCCGGAAGGGAAAAATAGATGGCAGTAATAAGGATGTGTCATCCTCCCAGGCCGGTAAAGTGAACTTGTCCAGGGTGGATGGAGCTGGATGCATGGCAGCACCTGCTTCAGTTTAAGCAAAGCTGTCGGGCCAGAGCCGTGTTTCCGGCCCTGCTCAGCACTCCCTGAGGTTCCCCGGGCTGAAGGAGCACGGTCTGATTGTTACACCCTCCGGCTGGCCGTCCCAAGCCGTCGTCTTCCCCAGCGCTCACGCGTTCCGCTTTGCTTCCCGCAGGCCAGCCAGCTGGGAGTGTACCGGGCCTTCGTGGATAACTACGAGGTGGCCATGGAGACGGCCGAGAAGTGCTGCCAGGCCAACGCGCAGTTTGCCGAGATCTCGGAGGTAACGGCGCGGCGCCCGGCACCGCGAGCGGCCGCTTCGGACCAACGCGGCGCTGCCGCCGGAATCCTGCCGTAACAACCAGCCCTGCTCTGAACTTCCCAGTGCTGGGCTGCCTTCATGTGCTTCTAGAAGGAAAATCAAATTTGAGCAGCTGATGTATTTCTCTGGCTAATGGGGATGCTGAGTCTCATATAAAAGACCACCCTAATGGCTGGCACTAGGTCTGTCAGGGGAGCTGCAGGCTTTGCCGGCTTGGAGAGGAGGAGAGGGCAAAACTGGGAAGCCTTCTGTTTAAAACTGCAAGCGAGTCAGGCATAATCTTTAATGTTATGTGTTGGGCTGCTCTGATTTCCTTCCTTTGGGGAGAGCGCTCGGTGCCAAAGCGCTTTGAAGGCTTCTTCAGGCTTCCCAGGCCCCCAGTTCTGCCTACAGTGCCCGGTCTCCTTGCAGTGCAGTGAGTATATCTTGAAGTCAGCTGCCAAGAAAACCTGAACTTCACACGGGTGTCCTTGAAAACAAGCAGATAAATAATCAGAGCTGGATAATATTGGGGGCGTTTATTTGGGAGGGAGGGGGGAGTTAGTGAGGACACACAATATTGCACGTCCTTCAGAATTGCATGAGAAAGGTGAAATAAAACATTCCCTCTGTGTGCTGAAATGAGACCAGCCTGTTGGCATCTGCTGTGCTACTCAGGAGTGCAAATGTTTCCATTTCCTCCTTTCCTGAGGGTTTTCCCCAGGTTCTGCCTCTTTATCTGGCCACTTCCCTCCTCCAGTTGTACTAGCTCATTAGTAAAGTAGCTTCACCAGCGCTTACTTTTCTTTCAGTGCTAAGCTCCATCCTATAGACTTTTCCATTTATTAATAATAATATATCAATAGTATTACAGTAGCCCCTAGGAAACAGAATGGAGATTAAGGTCCCCCAGTGCTCCATGTAAATGTGATCCCTGCATTTTGCTTTTTCCTGAAGGGTAATTCTGAAATCCTGACAGTACCTACTGTTTTGGGAGTGATGGTGCATTTGTGTTTGTGTCCTGCTGAGGACTTCAGCGCACTTCCAGCATGTTAATGCACAGAGCCTCATGGTGCCTGTGCAAAGCCGAAAGTCGCAGCTATTGCTCCTTTTCTGCCATGAACAGAGAACTGATTTGTCCAAGGTCAGTCAGCTCTGGGCAGGTATAAGGGGGGCAGACTCCCTGTCCTCTACTTTATTTATTGGTGGTGTACACATGCTGTGACAGTGGCCAGGCCTTTATGGCCCTGTCTTTCTCTGCAGGTGATTAACAACTTCATCTTCCCTGTGTGGATGGTTCCTTGTGTTGCTGCATCTTTGTTACATGCCCTCCTAAGAAACTTGCTTTATATTAGAGACGCGTGGGTTCCGTGACATAGCAGTGGTGGCTTTACCAGTAGAAAAGCACATTTTTTCTTCACTGCCTTGGCCAGCAATAGGACTTTCCTCTGTGCTGGTCAGGCTCTCCCTTGGAGGAGCAGAGAGTCTCTTAGTTCATACGTGATACTCCAAGTTGACTGATGTTTTGCTGTGTGGCTTTTCTTTTTCTTTCAGAATCTAAAGGCTAGAAGCACAAAGGAGTCTAAAGATCAGACGACGAAAAATTCCTTGGAAAGTGAGTGATCATGCAGAGGAGTCTGTGGTTTGTCAGGACTGTGCGGGGGCTGTTGCCAAAACCTCCACGTCCCCTTTGTTGAAATGAATGCCGGGAGGTTATGGAGCCTCTCCTGGCTCTGCCTGGGGAGGCAGCTCTCGTTTGCTCATGGCAGAGCACCGTAAGCGCACGCAAGCGTGAGGAGCCCCTGGCTAGCTTAAAACCTGAGCAAGCCCTGTGGGCAACAACAGGCTGAGCACAGGATTGCCATGATCTTAGGAGAGTGGCAGTGCAAATGTCAGCCTAAAAGTACTTTTATGTATTTTTTTTCCTTAGGGTAGCACCTAGTGAGCCTGGCTGAGATCAGGTTCCCATGTACTTGTCTTTATACATGCACAGAGTAAACGATAGCCCGTGTTCCAAGGTTCTTCCTTCCCAACTCACATGAGAGCTAATTCCATTCCTTTTTTGGCCTGTAGTCAGGTTTTAGAAGCACCCGACAGTGTCCTGCTGCACTCCAGAAGGCAGGGACGCGCTGCCAGCCTTTCCAAACCTCCATGGCAACTTGGAGAGCACAGGGCCCGATGCTGACCCGTGGGAGCAGGCAGGGTGCCAGGGAGGTGCTGGGCTGTGCAGTCCTTCCCTGCCACCTCGTGAGCCCCTCACTTGCCCTTGCACTGGACACGCTCACACAGGAGCATCTGTGTTTCCTCTGTGCACTCCTCTGTGCTTCCTTGCCTGTGGAGCACACTAACCATCGAGAATTTCCTAATTTTCTAGTAGCTCGTTAGCACTAAACCTCCACCCATGTGTTGAGTTGCACTGGGCAGGTGGCTTGGTGGGGGCTGTACTGAAGTGGCTCCTTTTCTCATGTTCCTGCTCTCTGTTCCCAGCTCTGTTATACAAGCCAGTGGACCGGGTGACGCGCAGCACGCTCGTCCTGCACGTAAGTACCTGAAGGACAGTGCTCAAGCTCTAGGCCCCTTGATTCCCTATTTTCTTGTCCCTTTAAATTTTCTGTGGAGCTGCAAGACTGCAAAAATTAAGCTGAAAAGAGGCATATGAGCCTCTTTTCTTTGCACTGAGGAGAGGAAGTCCGTAAGTGGGATCATAGATAGGCCTCTCCAGTGGTGGTACTGAGAAGTACAGGGCATAGTCCTCTCCCTCTGTAGATACAACTTTAATCTGTAAGAAGGGGCTGGAGAAATGATCTGGTTAGAGGACCTCAGAGCCTTCTCCTTGGCAGCGTTGGTGACGGTGCTGTTGTTCTCCCCGGTGGCAGGATTTGCTGAAGCACACTCCAGTGACCCACCCTGACCATCCCCTCCTGCAGGACGCGCTGCGGATCTCGCAGAACTTCCTCTCCAGCATCAACGAGGAGATCACTCCCCGCCGGCAGTCCATGACCGTGAAGAAGGGGGAGGTGAGTCCTCCTGCGCTGGGTATTTTGTCAGTTCCCAAATCCAGGTTGCGCATTTCTGCGGAGCGGGCCGGGAGCGCACGCTCCTCGCTTGCTTGTTGCTAAGATACAGTTGGCGCAGTGTCCTTGTTCTCCAAGGGTGTAGTACAGCTCTCCTGTTTTCTGCTTGGAAAACTCTTTGGAAATCCAGAGGAAAAGTAGGTTTTGAATTTTGGCCTTAGCATTGTTGTAATTATTTGTTATACGTCATCGCTCTAATGCGTATTCATATTCCTAGGCACACAGAAGAATTTGTATTTTTACCTGTAAATGGAAACCAAACAGAATGTCTGGGAGGAGAAAAAGGGAAGGATACATCTGAAATCACAAAAAAATAGGAAAGAGCAACAGCCCCAGCAGTTCTCCACGGTCTTCATTCTGTCATTGAAATTCACTTTGTGAACGCTTGTTTCTAAAGAACGATGTTGTAAACAGAACTAGGAAACAAAACAAGCGGATTAGGTTGGGAACATTAAGGGAGGGTCTAAGGGTGTGATACAACTCTCTGTTCTGCTGGCAATTGGACTGGGCCCGGAAAGCACTAAAATGTGCAGTTCCCTCACCTGCGTGTGCTGTTGTGCAAGAGAAGTGTAGAATTGCCCAAGAGTGGAGCCCTGCAGGCTTGGCTGTACCTGAGTCATCTGCCTTGGAATTCATTAGAAGGGAAGATGGTCCTTTCTGCATAAGGGCCAGGCCTGACAGAAGTGTTAAGAGACAGATGTAGGAGGCTGGATGGGAGGGAAGTGCAGCCCAGTTGCCAGCGCATGTGTAAGCAGGATTGCAGTGTCAGGCACACTGACAATCAGAAGTGACCTGTACGGAAACAGCTCTTAAGCAAACACGAGTTTGTTAGCTTAGAGTGGACCTTCAAGATGTATCCCCAAATCCTGTGAGTTAAGCACACTTGCTTTTAGCTGTTAGACCGATTTTCAGCTGCAGAAGCTACAGGGCTGGGAATTGGGTGCGCCGATTGTTCTGTAACTGCTGCTTCTGGTCCTGTTTTGTCAGCTGAGGAAGACTGTGGTGAGGAGAGGAGGGCCCGAGCAGCTGGAGGCTGAGGGAGCAGCGCGGGCAGCAGCCACCAGGGCTGTCGGGGCAGTAGAGGCCTCGTTCAGGCTGATGCTGGTAGAGCCCGAGCAGGCGCCGCCGGCTGCGGTGGCCCCTTGCAGGGGAGGCAGCGCTCCGTGCTCCCCGCTTGCCCCTCAGCATCTCAGTGAGGGCTGTGGGCTCGGAAGGGCGTCACGCAGAGTCCTGATGAGGGACCTGAGCCCAAGTGGATCATCCTCATGATGTCTCTTCGGAGAGGTGTGTTTGTCAGGCCCGGAAGGGCAGGACGGGGAGGCTGTTGGGGTTGGGCTCAGCCTGGGGGGCTGGTGCTTTCACTGACCCCGCATGCAATGGGGAGGGAGAACAGAGGACAACTCACACTGGGTGCTGTGACCACGCGGCAGGGGACTGGGAGCCCTTGTGCCCCCCTCACCTGGGCCATGCATGGTCAGAGCTGAGGCCAGGGCAGAAGGGGCTCATTCTGGTGCTTCCCGTTTGCTGTCACCCCGGGAATCTGCTCATGGCTGCTTCCCTCGGGCATTGGGCACCAAGATCCCGCATCTTTTTCAGAGGGACAGTGTCCTGGATGGACACGAGTGGCTCCTGGCTGCTCTACGTGGGTTACCAGCAGCTGCTGCTTCCCACAAGCCCCTCTGCCTGGGGTTGGAGACGGGTTTTGTTTGTGTCTGTAAATCTTCCCTTTGCTGCTTATCCCTTCCTCCCACTCCCCTGCGTGTGCCTTCCCCGGGGTGACAGGGCAGTGTGCAGTTTGCAGCTTGTAATTGACTGCTCTCGATGCATAATGCATTTTTTATTTTAATGAATCACCAGCTTGCTTTGATGGCGCTTTTTTGCGTTATTTTTTCTTTCTCCCATTGAAATTTCCTTGGTGGAAAGGAAGGAGGGAAAACAACCCTCTCCCCTCACGTATTGCCTAGGTGCTGATCTCAGTTATCTTTTTTCGCCAGTCCTTGCCTTTTATGTGGAACGTTTCTCTCCTTCGGGTGCAGCACAGGGAGGAGTCACATCTCCTTTGCCAGCCTCTCGCTCCGGCTCTCCCGTACGTGATCGCTTTGAACCGGGGAGAGCAGCCCCTGGTTAATCTCCCTGGCGACAGGCTGCTGCGGAGAGGCGTGCGGGTCGGGATCGAGCACAGCCTCATCAGCACCATCCTCGTTCCTCCGCACAGGGGATGTCCTGCTTGGGGGCACGGGCTCAGTCCGCCTTCCCGTCGTGTGTCCTTCCAGCCCCACAGCCCTGCTGGGCTCGGGGAACTCTTCTCCCGTTCCAGGTTGATGTGTAAACTGGACATTTTCCATGCCACATGCACCTGGTAGAACTGGCGGGCCTGAATGAACGTTTCAGGTAGGCCATGAAGGGGGTAAAACTGCTGCCAAAGGCACAGAAATGGCTACGCTGGTGGGTGAGCTGAGGATGCAAGCTGGGATTAGGGGAATGCTGAGAACAGTGTGATCCTTTCTAGTGTTTCTGGCTAGTTCAGCCCTTTCTTGCCCAGCAGGAGCTACTGAAACTGCTAAGATCACAGAGCTGCTTTGGGAGAAGAAGGTCCCTTCCTTGCTTGCTGCTTGTCCAGTGATGCTCTTTGCAGGGTTTCTGCTGGTTTTAGCCACCCTAGATCACATTTGGGTCAGCTTATACTGCTGGGGACATTGTCCTTCCCCAGTCCTGCAGAGAAGAGGCTGCTTGGCAGGCTGCTCTGCCATGTTTTCAGCGTGGCTTATAAGGGCTCCTTAGGCTCCTGTTTGGCTTGGTAGGGATTGTGAAAAGGAGAGGACAAAGGGGGTTTACCAGGGGGCAGAAGTGCAAACTGGAGCCTTTGGAAAGCTGAGGACTGAGCTCAGACAGAGGCAGCCTGCGCAGCCTGAGGCCTAGTGCCTCCTGCCCCTGCAGGCCCTGGGCAGATGTTGGCAACAGAGCCCTCAAAAACAATCTTGGATACTTCACACTGCCTCACAGCTGGAGTCAGAGAGCTCCTGGTGACAACAGCTTTGAAAAAAAAGAAAGGCTATTGAAAAACTGCGAGCAGCCCGTTTAGCTCCCCAGGCAGAGCATCCCTTTATTCTGCAGAGCTGGTCTTGCGACACACACGCACATGAGGAATCATTTTCTTCCTACGCTCTGCAGAGAGCCAAACCAGCTCTTCCTCACTGACACACGCCAATACCCATCTCCTGCTTGTAGCCTCCTCCTCCTCCCGCGCCACACGCGTTCCCGTCCCTCCTGGGGCTCTCGCCCACGCGTGCCGCAGGCCTCCGCTCTCGCCGCGGGCGCTCACGTGGGGACACAGCCCTGTGCAGAGCCGGGAGTCTGGACGAGCAGATTTCTGAATTCCGCTTGCAACATCCCTCGGACAAGCTGGTCTCCTGCTGCGCTTCCTGGAGTTGAATGGTACATGACAGCCGCAGGATTTATCACATGCAAACAGCACAAAAACACTGTGGGCTGATGAGCGTGCAGGTAGTCATGAGGAGGCAGTGGCAGAGACGGGCGGGGGAGGACAGCACAGCTGTAGGCAATGGAAAGGATATCCTGAGTAGCGAAAGAGCGGAGCGAGAGCTCGTTTGTCCCAGTGGAGGGGAGAAGAGGTGGGTGTGAATGTGAAGGGAAAGCAGGGCCTGCAAAGGAGACTTGCACTGCACCCAGGCAGGAGCTTTGCAGAAGCGCTGAGGAGGTTGCAGTCTGCAGGCCCTGGTTCAGTGGCTACAGATGATCCTCATTCCCTCCTCTGTGATGCAGAATGGAAGTTTTGCCCCAGACTTCCTCCAGCTTCTTTCTCAGCTCAACCAAGCTCCTGGGCTGGGCAGCTGCCAGGCTTGGGGCTGTCTGAGGAAGAGGGAGCCGCTCCACCACCCTAGGGCCACTCCAGCACTAAGCCAGTGTTTTCTGGGGTGTTTCTTTGGTGCTTCTGTGGCCTCTGTGTCACACCAGGGTATTTTGAGAAACCTGTAGCACCTTCGGTGACTTTGGCAGATAGAATACCCTTGGGAACAAAATAGAGAGATGGTCTCCCCCATGCAGGGCGTTGTATGGCACATGGAGCAGGGTCTGCTGGCCCAAGGACCTCAGGTTTCAGGAGACCCTCTCAGGCAAGAGGAGCTCCTTTAGGCCAGGTGAAGGAGCCAACCAACGTGGGCTTTGGTTCCCAGACTGCCACGGAGGCCCTTGGAGGGACTGGAGCAGGAGCAGCGGTGCCGGGGCGGGTGGGCTCGCAGGGCGGCGCTTTGGCATTGAGCGGGGCAACCAGGTGGGGAATCCTTTTGTTGTTTCCCTCTGACCCGCTGGAACTGTCCGACAAGATGAATCATTGGCAAGAAAGGATGTGACCCTTTGCTGGAACTGCTCTTCCTCCTCCTCCTCCTCCTGCTCAGCCCGCTGGTGCTTTGGAGCCCGGGGACACTGCTGTGCCCAGCCGTAGCGAAAGTCCTGTTTTCCAAGAGATCCACCATCAAGCCCCATACCCTTGTCAGGAGAGATTTCCTCACTTGTTTCACGAACTTTCTCCTGCTTGCTTCTCCCCGGATGTTTGGTTGGCCATGGGTGGGATGTCTCCCCAGCTCCTTCCTGCAAGGAGACCTTCCCAGTGAGCTCATTAGTGAGAAGAAACAAAGAATGAAAGCTCTGGGTACCTTAATGATTCCCTTTGAGCTGCTGACCAAGTCCCTTCTATCTTTTACTTCTGTAAAAGGGCTTCCAGGCCCTGGGGCCTCTGCAGGGGCCTCTCTTCGCTTGCAGGACTCCGTTGTCAGCCAAGTGCTCTGGTTTAGATGCTGAGTCTGGGCTAGGGGCTGAGCCATGGTCCTTCATAACCCTCCAGCAGCGCTCGAGGGCCTGTGCTCTCCTTGGCCCGTGAAGGAGCACCAGGGCTGGCCATGTTGCAGGCTTGTCCCTGTCACCAGAGGCCTCTGCCCAGGAGGGAGGCAGTGCCCAGCCCACTTTCTGCGTTGCTCTGTGGCATTTTGGGACCAGGAACTCTCCTCTCAGTGCTGAGCTGGGCTCCACTCACCCTTCTGCCGAGTCTCACGCACCAGCTGGTGCCAGGGGCCAGGTCTGGACCTGCCATGTCACCTGTGCCCAGGTGAGCAAAGGCTGGTGTCACCGAGCAGCTGCGCAGCAGAGGTGAGGATGTCTCTGCACCCCAGGACGATGCGCAGAGGCTGCGCTGGCCCCAGGGAGCTGCTCACATGGCCTCAGGAGCTGAGCTGATTTGCAGCGTCATTAATGTGCAGCAGGTCTAGAAACCTGAGATGGGGGTTGGCTTGCTGAGAAAATCTCTCCTTGCTTCGTTATTTCTCCCAAATGAAATTCTCTGCAGCTGTGCAGAGCATTTTGCGACTGCCGTGACACCTCCTCCCTTTTATTGTTTAATTCCCAGCTGGATGCTCGCGGTGCGCTCCGACCCGGCGCTGCTGTGCGGGCAGGAGCAGGAAGGCCCGCGCAAGCGCGGCGGCAGCAAGACCTTCATGCAGGCAGGCGCACTCCCCAAAACCACCGAGGAGAAGCCAAGAGGATCACACCCACCTAAAAATAACCCTTAACATATGGATGCGCCGGCCTTTCGGAGCCAGAAGGAACAGGCTTTTGGCCCATATCAGGAGGTTTAGGGGGCTGTAGGATGGAACGTGGAAACAGGAATTGGCATCAAGGCCGTTTGCCTCCCTCGTGTTCCCTGCCGGGGCCCGCTGGGCAGGTGTTGCTAGGAGGGGACAGCAGGAGCAGGTCCCTGTCACCAGCCACGCACGGTATGTGTGAAATGTCCCTCCCGGCTCTCCCGGGAGAGGCATCCTCAGCACTGGAATAGTGAGGAAGTGCTGAGGCCAGGAAAGGCATTTGTGCAGAGAAGCCTGTGGTGCCTTCCTTTACCAGCCCTGAAGCAAGGCAGCACTGGCAGTCATACATATTTGTGGGAAATAAATTTGTCCAGAGATGAAAATGGGTGGGAGGTTTCTGTTCCTGTGGCTGTGCTTGATCCTGCTGCCGGGACAGCTGGCCTTGAGCTCCCGCCTGGCTCCGCATGGCATGAGCTGTTCCCCTCCGCGCCGCGCTCCGGCCGTCGCCTCCGTTAGCTTATGGAGCGACCCCGAAGGAACTGGGAAAGAGGTGCTCTGCTCTCCAGCATGCTTCTTGTTTAGGAGGCCGTAAAGCTACCAGTGCCTGGAAATGGGAAGAATAAAAACACATCAGGGCTGGGAGCTTCTTTGCAGCCTCCAGGTTTGGAGGAATTTCATATGAAATGTAAAAGGGCTTTAAATAGGTATTTGGAAATAGGGAGCCTATCACAGGCTGATGAGGGACTAGCAGTAGGTTTGCTAGAACCACACGTTCTCCAAGCATCGTCACTCAGGAGCACCTGTATTGAGGAGCGAGATGGGCCGGGTTGTGCAGAGCGGGTGCTGCTGCGGAACGTGGGCTCCTTCCCTGCGGAGCCTGCGCTCCCTTCCGCAGCCGGACTCCAGAGAGGGGAAGAACCTGGGTGTGAAAGTGGAGTTTGCTGCTCCCTGCTGGTGTGTGGGGAGAGGAGGCTGCCCTGGCCTGGCGGTGACTCGAGGCCAAGGAAGCTCCTGCTCAGGCCCAGGGGACGGAGCAGAGGCCCCGGCTCTGGCTGCAGGTAGGTGAGGAGCTGCCGTCCCTTGGCAGCAGCAGGGGCAGAGCTGGCACCGTTTTACAGAACTGCCTCTTGCTGGAGTCCCGTCTAAGCTGGGTGAGGCCGAGGGAGGCTCGGGGCCTTGTCGGGGCCCATCCTGCCCTAACTAAAATACCTGTTGTGCTTTCTCGCCAGCACCGGCAGCTCCTGAAGGACAGCTTCATGGTGGAGCTGGTTGAGGGGGCTCGCAAACTGCGACACGTCTTCCTCTTCACTGATCTCTTCCTCTGTGCCAAGCTCAAGAAGCAGATTGGAGGGTGAGGCTTTTCTTCTGCCACAGCTTCAGCAGGGTCCTGGGATCAGGCAGCAATGACGGTTCAATTGGAATACCCCAGACTTGAGTAACTACAGCCACATGTAGTCAGAAAGGACACGTCCAGCGAGGTAGTGCTGCCCATCGTGTGAGACCTTGGCTGCGTCCTGATCCCTTAGGATTTTTTTTTTTTAATTTTCCTTTTTCCTTTTCCTAAGAACCTTTCTAAGAAAAAGATACGCTTCAGCGTTCCTCATATTCTGGAAAAAAAGCCATTCATATTTTCTAACTCCCTTTCCGTTTTGTTACTGAGTTACTCATTTTGGCCTTGAAGCTGCAGGCAGTTAATTTTTACAGTAAAAAGGAGCAGGGGCAGTAAAGAGTCCCTCCTTCCCATCTGCTCCAGAGCGGACCTCTACAGTTTCATTGACATTTGTCAAAACTGAAGAGGAGACTTGTATAAGGAGAGGAGAGCTAAGATACCACATGAATGGCGAGAAGGGAAACCCCATTACGCTGGTGAAAGCAGTGGAGAGCAGCAATCATCACCTGTAGTTACTGTCCCTCCTCCCTGGTTAGATTGCCCGGGGGTTTATGCACAAGCTTGTCTGTCCCCTGCCTTGCCCTAGGAGCTCAGGTAGGTGACACGTGGGTTGACACCCACAGGTCCCAGCCCAGCACAGGCAGGACATGGCTGCTGAGCTCTGTCTTCACAGTGGCTTCAAATAACGAAAGGGTTGGACCAAAGCAGATTGCAAATGAGATTTGTGATTTCTTAGCATGAAAAGAACCAGCTAACACAGCAGCTTGCTTTCTTGTGTGCTGTACTGGCTGTTGGCCCTTCCAACTTTCTTGCTGGAAAGCAGCCCTTTACCAGACTTTTTTTTTTCACTTAGGAGTCAGATGGAGGTTGTTCCCATATCTCTGTTATGAACTGTAACAGGGAAGGATTTATGGGAGCAGGGAATGAGCATCCTCAACACCAGTAATGCTAAAGGTCTAGTGTATATAAAGGTATAATGCATATTATAAAGGTATATGAAAAATACTTTCTGTCTTTCAGGAAAAGCCAGCAGTACGACTGCAAATGGTACATCCCGCTCACGGACCTGAGCTTCCAGATGGTGGATGAGTCTGAGGCAGTGCCCAATATCCCACTGGTACCTGATGAGGAGCTGGATGCCATGAAGATCAAGATATCCCAGATCAAGAATGACATCCAACGAGAAAAGGTAGGATGAGTTGAGCACTCTGTGCCAAGTGCAGAACAGACTCTGTTCAGAAGTGTCTTTGCTGAGATGAGGTGCTGGTAGAAGCAGCATTCCCAGGGCTGTGTACAGCCAAGTCCTGCTAAGACTGACTCTTCAACAGATATTTGTGGGGCAGCTGTGGTAGAAGTGGCAAATGGAGCAATTCAGTGCCCCAGGAGATGTATGTTCCAAATACAATATTTGTATTTGGAACCAAATATTCTGACTGGACCAAATATTCTGACTGGACAGTCTAACATGGATGTACTGTCCCTGGCTGCGCTTCTCTTTCTTTGCAAGGCATGTTTTCTCGAGGCTGGTAGACTCCAATCCATCACGCTATCCGAAACAGAAACAAGCGTTTGAAAACTGAAACCTGCAGGTATGCAGAGCAGGATGTGAATAACACTGCGTGTGCCATGAGAGGTTTATCCCCCACAATTCCAAAGAAAACGCTTCTTACTCTGGCTGGCTTCCAGAGAGGGTTTCTTGGAAAAGAAGGTTCTAAGAGGAATCTTAAACCATGGAAGCTTTTTACTTAAAGGCTACAGGTGTCTAAGATATGAACTTCGGTGCCACCAGCAATGGATGTGGCTTGGCTTTGGGACTAGTCTTGTCTGAGAAAAGGCCTTGTGTTTAGGTGACTTCTGCTAAAATTATGCTGGCAGGTGGTGGATGGGAGAGCGCTCTGTCCCCAGAGCTGTGAGCTGCCAGTCCCCTCAGCTACGGTGTATACGGAGCTGTGCTGGAGCATTTCAGTGCTATGAAAATGGGCACAGCTCAGGCAGCAAGTGTACTTGGCATCAGCCTGCATCTGGGGTGGCCAGAATGGGGGCACAGAGCCAGCCTGGCTGCACAGACGTGACTTGGGCTGCAAAGGACTGTCTCCCTGAGGAGCTCGGAGCCCTGGGGATCCTGCTGACAGCATTTCTGCTGCCTGCAGCCATGGCCTTATTCAGAGAAGGAAGAGACTTTTGATCGCGAAGGCTGTGGATATTGGGGCAGCTGTTGGAGAATGACCTGTGCCTTCTCTCTCCCTTTCTCTCCTTCTCTCCAGAGGGCCAATAAGGGCAGCAAGGTCATTGAGAGGTTGAAGAAGAAGCTGTCGGAGCAGGAGTCCCTCCTGCTGCTGATGTCTCCCAACATGGCTTTCCGGGTACACAATCGCAATGGCAAGGTGAGCAGCTCCTCTGCTCTGCCACGGACCTCGTGTGCAAGACAGAAATCAAACCATGGGAGGTTGTGTTTGTATGCACTATTACATAATGAGACCTTATAAGTCTGTCTTGTCCTTTAGCATCTGGCATGAAAGCAGTAGTCACCAAACCTTTGCCTTCACCAAAGGCTGTGGAGACATCTTGATTCATGTGCATGGGACTTTGGCATTTAAAAAATAAAGTTAGAAATGGTTTCCCTACTTCAGCACATGTCTGTGCTTGCAGCTGCCCTGGCAGCACAATGGAAGGTGCTTCCATGACCTGAGATTAGGTTCTGCAGCAGCTCTAGTCTCACTTTCAAGTTGGAGGCTTTGTTCACTCCTCCAGACTGCACACAGCATCCGGCCCCAGGGCTGCTGAGCAGGGCTCAGGAATCCCCTGTAGCGTTGTGGGGTGCTCAGGGCGCCAGCCCTGGGGACACAGTGGCTGCTCCTCGTGGCCTTTGCACACACCTAGCAAAGGGCTTCCGGAGTCGATGCAAATGCCCAGCGTGGCCTCTGCCTCCCTGCTCGCATCGTGTCTTGGCCTGCGGCGAAGGCTGTTGGGTTTCCTGATGTGAGGAAGGAGCAGCGCGGAGCAGGAGCCCAGGAACCCAGCTGTGTTTGCAGGGCGCAGGGGTCAGAGCACCCTGCTGGGAAGGGCGCACGTGCCCCTCGTGGGGAAGCTGAGCCGTAGGGAAGCAGCAGCAATACTGCAAGGACAGTGCAGGAACTGCCCCAGGAAGGTGTGGGAGGCAGGCCTGCCCTCCAAGGTGGGTCACACTAATGTATATCCATTTTTCCTTCCCTTTTCTTGCATAGAGTTATACATTCCTCATTTCGTCGGACTATGAAAGGGCAGAGTGGAGAGAGAACATCCGGGAACAGCAGAAGAAATGTGAGTGTCCCCCAGCTGGGCAATGGTGCAAACGCTGCTCTGCTACTTTAGAGAGCAGCAGCCCAGAGGGGTGGTGTGTGGGGCCTAAGGAAAGTGGGATGTGCAGCAATGTCCGCTGAACAACCTGGGTGTCTGTGTGTGTCTCCACATGTGCCTGTTTGAAGGACTTGTGCTTGCAACACCAGGCAGGGCAGTGTGGGGACAGGGCTTGGTGGGTGTGCAGAGGGGTCACCCGCTGCCTCTGGAGATCAGAGCTCCCCGGGGTCCGCTGAGGAAACAGCTGCAGCCTTTTACTTGGCTCCAGCCTCAATAAACGTTTACTTTTTGGAACAGATATATTTTTGACTTTGCAAGAAAATAAGAGCCCCTGTAGCTCCTGTGCACTGCCCTGAAATTTTTACAACAGAGGGTAACTAAATATGCCCTAAACAGAGCTGAGATTCAGCAGTAGCATAGCTATAAGCACCATGGTCCTGTCACAGGGAGGTGCTCTCCAGTGTATGCCCAGAGCGAGAGGCCTCCAGTCTCTGCTTTGAATTTTAACTCCTCCTTTGAACCTCCTTGGCAGGTTTTAAAAGCTTCTCGCTCACGTCAGTGGAGCTCCAGATGCTGACAAACTCCTGCGTGAAGCTGCAGACAGTGCACAACATTCCCCTCACTATCAATAAGGAAGGTGAGACCATGGTTTGTGCCTTCATATAGTGCAGCTGGAGTGAAAACCTCCTGCTGCCTCTCTCTGCGCATTTCCCCTAGAGCTGCTCTTGCTGTTCCTTTTTGCTACAGGCTTCAACTTGATGATAGGTGACAAACTGGTACTTCCTGTAAGACAAAAGTTGAGACCATATGCACTGCTCTGTGTAGGTCAGCTACAGGAGATGATAGCATATAAAGAGAGAGCGGCGGACACAAGGGCAATCAGTGATCTCAATTTGCAACAGCAATAAAAATAACAAGCTCCAAACTGCATGGCTACATCTCTGCTAGAAAAATAAACATCCCTGGACCATCCTCCAGTTCATGTTCCATGACTGTTAAACAGTCTTTACATACAGGGCTGTTGTCATCTTCTGCCATGGAGCCGAGTGCCTGGAGGAGCCCTGGCCTGGGGGCAACTCCTGAAGTTTGCTCAGGATTCCTTTGGAAGGGCCCCAGTTGGCAAGAGTCAGAACTGCCTCACAGACCATCTGAATAAACTCCAGTGCCTAAATTACTGTTTAACCTGCTAGTATAGACTTAGCCTCTCTATTTCACTTGTTTGCATTTGAATTTCTCCCATGCTGTCTTGTTGGCCCTAAAGTGACTTTGTAAAACCCCCCGAATTTGAGACAGTATTACAGATGGAACAGACCATTTAACCTGGAACAGTGTTCTCCTCCCTGTTACAAAATTGGCTACATTACGTGTGCAGCTGTGCATTTTAAGGAAACCTTACCCCACACTCATAAAACTATGAAATACCCATTTCATCACTCTTTCTTTCTCTCTTGGCCTCTCCATGAACTTCAACAAAATTTCTTGCATCTTTTGTGCAGATGATGAGTCGCCAGGTCTCTACGGATTCCTCAATGTCATTGTCCATTCTGCCACGGGATTCAAGCAGAGCTCGAGTGAGTGGCAGTTCTGTAGCGCTGGTTCATGGGGGTGGCTGGCGAGGCCGGGACGATGCAGCTGCAGCCACAGTTGTGGGTGGATTGATTTAGAATTGCAGCATCTAGGATGATGGTGAAAACCAGAGGTGATTTGGGGAAATGGAAGTGAAAATTGGGACACTGGTGTAAATTTAGGGGATTGCAAAACTCTGTTAACAACTCTTAGAAGTATCAGAATCAAGTATGCATCATTTTTCTCTCAGCCTAGTATTATATTTTGATTGTTTTGGTTTTTAAGCCATGCTTTTGCTAATCACCCAAAATCCAAGGTGCAAGTCAAGCCTTATCCTCTATTTTCATACAGTAGAAGGATGAGAAACAGTCTCTGACATCAGATTTGATGATGCCTGATGTAGGAAGCAAAAAGTGTAAAAATTCAGGGCAAAGATTTGACAGAAAGATCAAGAGAGGTAAAAAGCAGAGAGTTTCTGCAGAAATGCATGACTTGTGCTCAGGGTGGATGGCCTGGGGAGGTACTGGATACCAGCATACCCCAGGCTGGGTACACCAGCACTGGATACCAGCATGCACCAGAGTTTGGGTGCAGGTGAAGGGCTTCTCCATGCTGAAGTCATGTACCCTGCTGTGCTGGTACTTCGGCTTCTTAAAGACAACTCTGTTGGTCCAAAAACACTGCATGAGAAGCAGGATTTGCACTGGGCTGTGTTATTCGTATTAATGCAGATAAGATACAGATAAAGAAACCCCTCAGTAGTAATAAATGTAGGAGACTGTTGCAATCTGAACAAAGTCTTAGTGTCCATTTCCTCTCTCTCAGACTTGTACTGCACATTAGAGGTGGATTCTTTTGGGTATTTCGTAAACAAGGCTAAAACTAGAGTCTACAGGGACACCACGGAGCCCAACTGGAATGAGGTAGGTTGGGTTGTTCTCAATGTGCCTTGCGCCGTGTGCCAAGAGCAGCACAGGATGGGCAGAGGGAACAGTTTGTCTGCAGCCTGCACTGGCTGCTCGGGACGTGTGCTGCAGGCACTGCCTCCCAAAAACCGTGTTTATGACAAGGTCCTGACATCTCACCTTGCTCTTTTTGCTCGCAAAAGATTTTCTTTTGCGTTATCTATAGTTAACCAACATTTCAGCAAAAAAAAGAGTCTTGTGCTGTTCAGCATCTCATCATTTAAACAGATATATTTATTTTTTAAAAGACATCAGAGAAAATATTTGCTTTGTTTGTTTATTGCAGGGGAGAGGGGGGCATTAGTTATAGACATTCTGCCCATTTACTGCCAACTTGTAAACTGTCTAGGGAGTAAAATTAAATACAGAGAATGTGGTAAGTTCATTTCTTCAAATGATGCTTCACTGAAATTCAGTGACACCTACCTAAGGAGTCAACTCTCTTTCTTGTCTCTAATTTAACCACATTATATACACACGAAATATAATTTCAGTTTATTTATAGACCAACTCCATTAGGCAGGGGGTTTTGGTCAGTCTGTGAGCCCTCCCTTGTGATAGGCTTTAAGGAGAGTCTATAGGTGATGAAGAAGCAATACCCAGCTGTGGTGTGTTCACTGCTGTTTGTTTCCCTGGTGCCCTGCAGGAGTTTGAGATTGAGCTGGAAGGCTCCCAAACTCTGCGGATTCTCTGCTATGAAAAGTGCTACAACAAAACCAAGCTCACCAAAGAGGATGGAGAGAGCACGGACCGCATAATGGGGAAAGGGCAGATCCAGGTAAGATGGCCAACCTCAACCATTCTGTGATTCCGTGACTGTTTAGCTCATTCCTCCTACCCTTACTGTACCCTTACTGTACTGTACTGTAAACACAATAGGACTTTTGAATCCTGGAGTGTCTTGTGATGTTGTGTTCTGCCTTCTGAGTGTCTCAACACTGGGGTTTTTCCTGCAGACAGTGAGGAAGACGGTATGTGTGATTCATAGTCAGAAAGTCAGCAGCTTTTTCCCTCATCCCCTACTTTACTACCCTTATGGAATAGATGCTTTCTCAAATGAAGCTGAGTTTTGATCTCCAATTTGCCTCTTAGCATCAGCATTTTAAGGAGAGTATTTTGTGAGTGCGCAGTCCCCGAGCCCTGGGCCCTGCTGAGTATCCCTGACTTGTGGTGGGGTACCCCCACAGTGAAGGGTAGGAAAAGAGAAGCAGTGAATATAGCAGCCCCGCCGGGAATCCCGTGGCGGACGTGGCTCAGGCTGGCAGCTGATGGATGTGCTGGCAAAGCCTTGGAGAGCGGCCGGGCTGCTTGTCCCACGTTCAGAGTTTAGTGACCATGACAACAAGCTGTGTCTGAGGAAGACAAATGGCTTCTCTGAACCTGCCACACCGAGAATCAGCATAGGACACCTTGGCTGTGTGGCAATGGGGGAGGTGATGACTGAAAGCGGATGCTGCTTTCAGGGAGCTGCAATGGGATAAAGAGCCAGAGCTCCCGAGAGGAGCCCTTGGTGCAGGATAACCTGGAGAGCACGTGGTCCCCGTCCTTCTCCAGACTGCTGTGCCATCCACATGTGGTGTGGGGGAGTGTTAAATGATGCTTCTGAGGACACGTTCTCTGAGTGGGACTGGGTATTGTTCAAAGCAGACAAACAGTCCAGAAACGTTTTATGTTTTGGCTTTCTGAAAAATACTGTCACTTCTTCCTCGTTTACCTTGGCTCTTTACCACTGCTCAAACAGCTTCCCCCAGTGTTTGGGTGAAACAGAGCTGGACCAGCTCTGGTTGAGGGTGGCCTGCAGGATCATATCCCGCCCTTCCTCGAGAAGGGTTCGTTGTCTGGATGAACCAGCTCCTTCCTCTCCCACCTTGTCCTGAGATTGCCGTGCTGTGTGGAGGGAAACCTTTGTCATAAAACCTGCTGGTAGATATTTGAAAGAAAATGCATGTTACAAATAAGTAAATGTGCTGGTACCTTGTGGCTCCTGTGGACTCTCAGGCTAACCAGAGATCTCTCAGAGCATGGTCTGTCGGAGGCTTTCTCAGCACTCTGTGATTTCAATCCCACCAGGCAATTTCTTAGCATTGCTCAGGAACTGTAAAGAGAAGTCATAACACACTCTGGTAAGATTTGGGGTTGGTAAGCATTTTTAAAGGATTATTATTATTTTAAAGCAAACCATCAGTGATTTTTTTTTCTCTATGAAGAAATAACAATAATGCAGCAACAAAATCAAATGAGAATCTGTAGCTGAAGGATAGTTTTATTAATGCATCTTTTGCTATCACTTGTTTTGTATTCATTTTCTTTTGGGATTTTCACGGGTGCTTTTACATTAAGCTTGTTTACTTTATATTTGTCTATAAATAGGGGTTTGTTTATTGTCATTTTTGTTGTCATTGTCACTATTCAGCTGAAGTCTGCCCTGTGTAGAGGTCTGTCAAGTTGGGTAAGATTTTTTCCCAAATTCCCTTGCGTCGAAAACTGTGGGAACATCAACAGTCATGTCTACATCCTACTGCTGATAAGCACAGGGAAATTTCTGTGTTGGCCAAATCACAGTGTATTGTTAAGCTGTGTATTATTATTGTAAATCTGCAACTTCCCACTCCTGGGATTTCTGACTCACCGAATTCTCCGGGCTGCAGAGATGAAGACAATGCATCAAGGAGACTGGGACTGTTTTTGCTGTGACATGTTTATTAAATCTCTCCATTACTTAACGGCACTGGAGGAAGAAAGACTGGAAATTGGTCCCTGTGCTCAGGGGCTTCCAGGAATGGGCAGTAATTTTAATAGCTCCCATTGCTCATATTTTCTCTTCCTATGGAATATTTTATTTACCTGTTTTTATAGCCACATACGAGAGCTTCATTGCTTGTCACTCTGAGAGTCTTCTCCCTGAAAAATAAAACCATTAGGTTTATTATGGGAGTGCCTCTTGTAAATGTAGAAGGGAAGTCCTCATTGGATCTTTTGGGAATGGCCGCACTGCCCATGTAGCTCTTTAGTGAACTTGTTTGTATGGGTGGGGGCTTCTGTTACCTCTTGGGCATTGAGAAATGCAGGGAAAATGTGCCATTCCTGGGATGAAACTGGGATTATCTGGTACTTTGGAGAGAGGAGGACAGAGACATTTTAATAGAGCGGGGAACCTGAGGCTTACTTGTATCAGCTCCTCTCATTTTGAACTCTTTTTTGATTGTTTTTTCTTTTTCTGACTGTTACCTTGCAACCCATCTTCAGCACTTGGGAGGTTTGTCCTTTCGTCCTTCACATTTTGCACATCCGAGGGCAGGCCCGTCCCCACGTTTTGAGTGTAGGAGCGTTTTGTTTGGTCTTGAGACCCTGCATCCAAGTGGGTCAGCAAAAGCGGCCTCAGTTTTGGGAGCAGACTGCGTGAGCAAATGAATTCTTTGCCCTGTGATCCATCTCCTCCATTTAGTGCTGCCTAGAAACTCTGCTTTCTCTGTTGTTTTCCTTCTGCGTGATCAGCTCAGACAAACCATTTCCTTCTCTCCAGCAGTGCTGGAAAATCAGGGAGGATGTGTCCCGAGAAGGCTCCTTCTCTGGCAGCTCCTCTGTTGCCATGCAAAGCAATTGCTGTTATCTGCTTAATTATCTGGGCTGTCTCATAGCCGTGCACATGGCTATTTCAGACATCTAGATTGTTTTCCGTGTAAAACAGATTGTCACATGCCGGCCCTCCCAAGTGTCAACCCAGAAAGCCTTTTACACACTCGAGTTCATTTAAGCAGTTTGCTCATGCAGAACAGTATCTCAGCAATGAAAGTAGGGTGGAAATGAAGAAGGCAACGGGTCGTGTCTAAAGGGTGATGGCAGCAAAGATTAACATGTCAGTGGGGAGCTTTGGGAAGAATGGGGTTACGGCCGGCCTGGGAGCTTCCAGCAGCAGCGAGACTCGGACAACATCTATGTCACATCAGTTACAATTAAAAATTGCTGGAGTGTGAAGCTGCCACAGAGATTTAATAAAGGGAGGAAGTAATGCGAATAAATAACATAAAACCCACTACCCTTAAGGCTGCCTCGCTCCCAGGCATTTCACTTCCACTGATGCTTATTGGTTTGGCTCTTGGGACATGTGTCCTTTGCCTTTCTAAAAAACTTCGGCACGTGCAGCGGTGGATTCCGGAGGCAGAGCCCAGGCTCCCTTCTCCTCAGCCTCCTGCTTCTCGCTGCTCCTGCCCGGCATCCTCAGTTGCTCTTCCCAGGTCTGCACACGCAGCCCCCGCTCCCTGCGCGCGCTGCTTCCCTTTCCTATCTCAGACTGCGCCACTTCGAGGGCCAGGGTGTCGCACTTGCCCGTCCCCGACTTGGACAGGCACATGAGAAGATGCATTCTGAGAGTTTTGCAAGTCTGTTCCTATTTGGATGATTGTGGAAGCACAGCACAATTTTTCAGGGTTTCAGAGGTCATGGGACAGGTTGTTTCGCCATCCAACCCAGGCAGCTGTTGGAAGGGAATGTTGAGAGACGCTGTGAATTTTGCGCCAAGTGGGGTCGCTTGGAGCCGCCTCCTTTCCGCAGTTCTCGGCAGATTCCATTCTTCTGTTCTCTTTTCTAGGTCACCAATCCCCAAATGGGGCTAAAAGACAGAGTGACCCTGTTTGCCCCGGCCCTCTCTGGCTGCAGCACGGCGCTCGCCCGCGCTCTGTGCCCTGCTCTTGCTTTGCCACCCGCATGCGCCCGCTGCCCCTGCGCTGCTGCCGGCTCTGCAGGGCCGGCCACCTGCAGTGCCCGGGGCTGGAAACCTGCTCCACATCCCAGTGGCGGTCACTGCTTCCCCTTGACTCTATTTCCTGCTGTGGCTTATCAGACTGCTAGACTCGACCTTCCTGTCTTGCTCCGCGCGGCGAGATTCATCAGCATTCAACGTCTGCTCTTTCATGTCCTTACCTCATTTCACTTTGTTACAAAGCTCCTTGAGCTGCTATTTTTGGGGGTGGTGGTGTTTGTTTTGCTCTGTTTGGTCTGTTGTTGCCTGTGCGTTGTGCGGGGTTGGCTCAGGGCAGACAGTCCCGTGCCCCTTGCTTTTCCTCTCCATGTGTCCCTGCAGTCCAACCTGCTTCCTGCCCAATCAGGCCATCAGCTTGGGTATTTCTAACATCTCTTCGCTTGCTTTCACGGTAGGAACGTAGGAGCTCACTAGACATAACGTAGAACCTGGACGTAACCAGGAATACCTGTTAAATTAGGCAACAGTGGAACCTTCCTTTAGCATTCTGAAAATATTCAACCCCCTTTTCCTCCTTCAGGTTTAAGCATCATGATTCTGCTACAAATAATCCTCTTTAGTGACTCCACGCTAAAGCATATGGAAAACTGCCCCTAAGCTGGGGGGTCGGTTGTGACTAAGCATCAGCAGGGCTGTTTTGGCAGCATAACTGGAAGGTAACTTTTTAGGCAGGCGGAGGTCAAGTTTTCCGGAACCCCGAGCACAGTTATTCCTTGTAGGAAACCAGACACTTCAGAAACGGTTTCCTCTGTATTCTGGGAAAAGAATGCAGTTGTTGAAAGAAACCGAACTTCCAGCACGGAAATTCAGGGGAGAACAGTCTCAATTCTGGCCAGCTCGTAGAGGCCTTGGCCAGCCTCGCAGGCGGGGGCGGATCTCTTCCGTGGGAGTTAAAAGCAAGTCCTCCTGCAAACAGGCTGCTGTTCGGGTTTGCTGGAGCCCCGAAGCTAAGACCTGCTGCCCTTTGGCTTTGTGCAGCCCCAAGATGTGGGAACTGCTGGTTACTGACTATTCCTTACAAGGGGTCTTCAGGAATTTCTGCCAAAATTGCACCTACAGGAGCCGGTGGGACTCTCCGGGGAAGGATGTGTGTGCTGGCAGCATCCCGCTGTGGGCTCATGTCCGCAACAGAGTGCGCAGAGATAAGGTTGGCCTCGCTGCAGCTTGTGCGGTGCTTCTCTGGGTCTCTGCAGTGTGAGCAAGGGAGAGGCCGGGCTCCTCTCTGCCAGCTGCGTTTCTGGGCAGCAGGGAGGGACAGGCTCATCTCTGTAGCTGGCAGCAGCACTGGGCCTGTCTGGGGGGTGAAGGGGAGTCCGATGTGATTGTGGCTGGTGGCTCCGGGGATGCGGCGCTGCAGGCACCGGGCGCAGTGCTGACTTCCGAGCCCAGCGCCGCTCTGCGCGGGGTTGGGAAGGGCGGGATCGGCGCCGCGGGCTGCCCCTCGCGGCTGAGCGCCTCTGCGGCTGCAGGGAAGCTCCAAACCCAGCCTCGCGCTCTGCTCCCAGCCCTGTTGTGTCTCAGTGTTTGAGAACAGGTTGTACAAAGCTGGCTCAGGCATCACCAAAATGCTTCCTTTGCCGTATTTCTGATGGACTTCCCATGCAGGAAGGTCTCCTCTCCCCTTTGCCAGTGCACCTGGAGCTGGGGAGCTGCCCGCAGCGGCTCCATGTGTTGGGGCTCTCCCAGGCACTGGGGATGCTGGCTTGAGTGCTTGGTTGTGCTGCTCCCCAGCCCTCCCACTGTCCACTCAAGAGCTCAAGCGAACCTGAAAACCGGAGCTCAGGCTGTAGCTTTTGTTTTTCTGCTTTGACTTATTTCAGGGCTTGCATTTGCTTAACTTTTCTGCTTGTGAAAATGAACTCTGAGAAGGCTTCCCAAACTGAAATAAAGGACCCATGAATGTACAGACAAGGGTGCATCTGTGTGCATACACAGACACAGGAGCTCCTGAACTCTTGATCTTGCTTTTCCTGGACTTTGAAAATAAGTATTCAAAAGCCTCTCTGCAGCAACAAATTAGAGAACAAATGAGATCCTCCCTGAGCTGGG
The DNA here is from genome assembly GCF_000705375.1 of Tinamus guttatus. The sequence goes on along the minus strand of NW_010583397.1, from coordinate 658,918 downwards.
TTTGGAAGCCTGCAGCTTTCCTGCGGTGGCTATTTGTGAGAGAGGGAGAGGCCGAGTGTCTTTCCTCTATTTCACAAGAACTGTTTCAGAAATGTCACCTCCCTTTTTCTCACTGTCAGCCCTGGGACATGGGGTGGCTTTTGCTGTTTGTTAACGTGCCTGTTGTGCTGTGGCAATCGAGAGCCAAAGGTGGGGTTGCCAGCTCTCAAACATCACTTTTGCTCGCTGAGGTTCCTACCTATTCCACTACATGTTTGTTGCTGGATTTTCCAAGGGGTATGAGGCAGGAGCAGCCCAGCTCAGAGAAGGGCACAATATCAGAGCATCCTGCTTCTGGAGACTTGCAAATCCTCGGGAAATGTGTTTTCCTATGGAAATGAAATGAGCTGTTGAAAATGGCAGTGCTCTCCTGCCTCAAAGTCTTCCCAGGCTACTTGCTTTTCTTTGAAGCCTGTTTCTAGCTCATGGGAAACTCTCCTGTTTTTCAGCTGGACCCACAGGCATTACAGGACAAAGACTGGCAGCGCACAGTCATCTCAATGAACGGGGTAAGTGCAGAGAACAGAAAATAGTGCTTCTTTGACACCTCGTATGGGCTTTATTTCTTTGCTCTTCAGTGCAGGATAAGAAAAGAGAAGAAAATACAGTTTGAAATATAACAGCCCTTTTTTTTCCCAGGTTGAAGTGAAGCTGTCGGTGAAGTTTACCAGCCGGGAATTCAGCCTGAAAAGGATGCCGTCCCGCAAGCAGACAGGGGTCTTTGGGGTCAAGATTGCTATCGTCACCAAGTGAGCTCATGGGTCACATCTGCTTTTTTAAAAAACATACTTGGCCAGTGGGTTGCACCTGTCCTTACCCAGCAGCAGATGTGCCAGGACACTCTCCTTCACTTGATGAGTGGGGCAGGTGGCTGTTGCTGCAGAAGGCAGAGACTTTACCTTCTCCCAGCTTCATTTTTTGCATGCAACAGCACGCACTAGATTGCAATGCAGAGTGACTGCTTCCAGCATATTGAAATCTTCTGAGTTCTGGAAATGCTCTTTTCCTCTCCTTGCCCTTTACTCCATAGTTAGCTGACTTGGTCCCAAATTTCCAGAGCCACCGAACAACAATATTTCCTTTCCATAATCGGAAATGTTCACGTTCTTTGGATCTTGCAGTATTATTTTAACCCCTGATCTTTTGTTATGGAATGTTTGCCAGAAGAAACCTGTTTGTTCTGGTAAATAGTTTGAGAAATGTGGTATTTCCTCCCTATGGAATTGCATTAAGTTGATAGCAACAGAGTTGCTATGTATCCAAGGATTGTTTGGGAATCCTCTGGTTACCTGCCCAGAGCTGCAAACACTGGGAATGCCAGGACCCAGCTAAAAGCCCCAGCACCCAGGGCAGCTGCAGAACAGCCAACCCTGAGATACTCAGAAAACCCTCTCCAATATTAGAAACGCTTCTCAGCTGTCTTGACTGTCTGCTCTGACCTTCCCTCACGCCACCCTTCAGAAGAGCTCTGCTCAGCAAAGCGAGGGCTTTATTTTAGCCAGCCTGGCTGGCTGGGGTGACAGGCGTTGGTGGTGAGGTCCATCCTCAACTCTTGCTTCTGGCTTTCCTAAGGAGGGAGAGATCCAAGGTGCCCTACATCGTGCGCCAGTGCGTGGAGGAGATAGAGCGGCGAGGAATGGAGGAGGTGGGCATCTACCGCGTCTCCGGGGTCGCCACCGACATCCAGGCTTTGAAAGCCGCCTTTGATGTCAGTAAGTATTTGTGTCTGATGTGCCTGCACACTAGGGAGAGACTGCGGTGCCACTTTTAATCATAACTGCCCCAAGAAGTAGTAGGAGGTAGAGATTTTTGTGCAAGCAGAATTGTTTCACCCTGGCTGTATGTTTTATTAGTGCTCTTCAGCTACAGCTCTAACTTGAGACACTCAGTGGGGTGGATCCTTGTACTGAGCGATGCATCTGCTACTGTGCTCAGGGCTCCTGCATTCTTTTCATAAGTCCGTGACTCATTTGGTGTGAGAAGATCATAAAATTAGATAATTTTTACCAACCTTTGTGAAGCCTTCTTTGGTCTTGGGCAGGAAAGGGCTCCATAGTGGTGCCACAGTCAAAGGAAAGACATGTGTGCTCCAGAAGGCATCCAAGATCAGTCCCATGAAACAAAACGAAATCCCTGAGGTACTAAAGATGAAATTCTGCCCTACTTTCAGCCTCCACACAATGGTCTAGGCACCACTGAGGCCTCAGCTGAGCCGTTTTTTGATGTAAGTGGTCACAAGGCCTATGCCAAGTGCCTGAATTCATCCGCCCTGCATTTTTATTACTTTTTTGTGTGTGTGAAATTTCTTCCTTTTTGTATTTTATAATAACGCTTCTTTTTCACTTGCAATACATGACATTTTTGCACTAGTCTTCATGAAACTGTGGCTGGCTCTGCTGGTTGGTCTGTTTGTTTTGGGGAAAGAAGGTTGGTTGTGGTGTTTTTTATGGTAGCAAAACTGAAATGTGAGCCCTGAATTGCCTGTGTACTTCAGCTACACACAGTGGGGAGTTAGACAGCCTCAGACTCTCTTCTTCTAAGCTGTAGAGGCAGGGAATTGGAATGACAACTGTGGTCATTAACAGAAAGTTAAAATGCATATAAATAAAGTCAAGGAGGGCTTGTTCCAGATCAGGCACAGGTTGCTGGCACAGCAGAATGAATCCTGGATTGTGCTAAATTCCCTCTTGCTGATTTGAATCATTTCCGTGGCACTCCTCAGTTGTCAGAGCTGCTTGCTTAAGCTGCAAAAATGTAAACAGGAAGACTCTTTGCTCCTTGGTCAAAGAGGAAGGAGAAACAGAGAGAGACAGAGAAAGAAAAGAGTGAGTGAATGAAAGGGCAGCTGCTTCCTTACCTGTGACTCCTCTTCCCTTTCAGATAACAAAGACGTGTCAGTGATGATGAGTGAAATGGATGTTAATGCCATTGCAGGCACATTAAAACTTTACTTCCGAGAACTGCCTGAACCCCTCTTCACAGATGAATTGTATCCCAACTTTGCTGAGGGAATTGGTAGGTATTAGCAAAAATAACCTTTGAGAATATGAGCCTGTATTTAAAAAAAAAAAAAAAAAAAAAAAAAGAGGGAAAAAAAAAAAAAAAGAAAGCTCTTTCAAAGGAGGCTGCTTCTAAAACAATGGAAAAGCCATATATCCATATATATAATGTTGGACAGAAGCCTGGGAATGCTGTAAGGGAGGTGAGATGCAGCTCAGAAACAAGATGTAAACTTGCCCCTTGCTTGATTTGGGCAATTGCTGTGCTTTTAGAGGCTGAAAACCCTTTTTTTTTTTTTTTTCCCTGAAGATTAAGTTAAAAATAGAACAACAGCCTATTTGTGGAGGCTGTGTATATTATTTGCCCTATTTAATCTTCTGGAGGGGTCTTCTTTGGAGGGGATATAGCTTCTCGTATCTTGATGCAGAAGGGGAAAAAAAAACCAAAGGTTAAAAGCCTGAAAGCACTTAACCTGCTTAAGAGAAAAGAATTCTCTACACATCTATGAAATAAAGAGAAAAAAAAAATATCTGTGAGGTATTGATGTGCAACTCTGACCTTGCAACCTGTGATCCAATTGCTGTCCATTAAGGAGCATCCATGTCTGTTGGTCTGGGAAATCCGTCAGTCAAGTTCTTACTCGCTGCCTCTGGTGATGCTTTGTTGATGTTTTGGTGATGTTTCGTTGATCTTCTGTCTTGTAGCACTTTCAGACCCTGTTGCAAAGGAAAGCTGTATGTTGAATCTATTGTTATCGCTTCCAGAACCCAACCTTGTTACATTCCTTTTCCTTCTGGACCATCTAAAAAGGTAATATGTGGATCCTTCAGTTGGAAGGGGTAGCCTTTCCCTAAATATGCACTAAATCAAGCAAATGAATGTAAACACTGGTCAGATGAGTCTTGTCTCATACTCTGGTGAGCGGCTAAATCCTGGATTCCATTCCCATGAAACCAAAAAGGATTAGAACTGGAGGAAGGGGTACCAAAAGCCTCAGCTTTTCTAGTACAAATGCAAATTCCTGCAGCAACAATTCTGCAAAACTGCATCTGCCTTGGGACAAATCTGGAGAAAATGATTAGGAAAGGTTTTAATACAAATCTTAAAGATTCGGTAGCATTTAAGGATTCATGAGCCCTGTCTTAAAAAGATGTCTGCTCTTGGTCAACTTTCTTAATGTATGCCTTGGTTACTTGTTTATAAAATCAGGTAAGAAGCATTCCTTAAACCCACATTTGTCTGTTGAGACAAGAAGCAGTAGTCCCTATCCCAAGTTTAAGCTATGTCTATAGAGGGCCTACAGACTGTGGCTGTTACACTGAGCTATTATTGATATATACAATAAATTGAAACACATATGGGATACTGGTTGATTCAATGTCTGTATCTAAATCTTTTTACAAAAGGAGCAAATACAGCTTCTTCCTTACAGACCCTTTGAAGCTCACCTATCTGAAAAGATCCTCCTTGACCAGCGTTTCTTTCTGCAGGGTTGCTGAGAGGGAAAGCATTAACAAGATGTCCCTGCATAACCTTGCAACTGTCTTTGGACCAACGCTGCTGAGACCTTCCGAGAAGGACAGTAAAATCCCTGCCAACCCTACCCAGCCTATAACGATGACTGATAGTTGGTCACTAGAAGTCATGTCCCAGGTAAGATCCTACATGTGCCAGTATCATGGTAGAGGCTGATTTCTTTGGCCACTGCTGCCTTCTGAAGGTGGTACACAGTTTCAATGGGGAGGCTGTGTTGCTGCCCAGGCTGTTTCTTACTTTTTCTTGTTTAAATAATAGCAAGTAGTAAAACAGATTTTTTTCCACTGAGGTGGAATGACATCAGCATTGTGCTATCGTGGAATCTGAGAAGAGTATTTGTAAAGCACTGCAAGTTTTAATATTCATGTCTGTATTACACGCTGTATTAAAAAACAATACGTAACCGCAAGAAGTTCTTATGGAGAGGGATTTAAACATATCTGCCAACTCTCTAATAACTAGGACGACAATGAGTTAACAGGGCTTTATTATTACATCTTTCTTCTTTTTCTTTCCAGGTTCAAGTCCTTCTGTACTTCTTGCAGCTAGAGACTATCCCTACCCCAGACAGCAAGAGGCAAAGCATCCTCTTTTCCACAGAGGTATAGGTACCTGTGGCACCGACAGGACTCGAGAAACTGCTCTTGGCACGAACCGGCCGCTCTTGAGGAGAAAGAGGATGGATGTTTGTTCAGACATTGCTGCCGGTTCCCATCCTGGGGATACACGGCCCTCAGTGCTTCTGCTGTTTGCAAACCAGAGACAAGCTGAAGGAAAAGGAGAGAGATCTCTCTACCTTTGATCAGTGGAATCAGAAAAAGCAGAGCTGGAGATGGAGCTGAGCAGGATCTCCACAAGAAGGCGCAACAGACACTTGAACAAATGCACCACAGAGTGTGGCTGTTATTCTTGTTGGGAATGTGACAGAAGGTATTCCTCATTTTATGGATTTAATTTATCATAAAGAAACGTCAAGATTTCTACGGACCACTTGATAGGATACCCCTTTTTGGGGTGAGCGGGAGATAAAGTGATATATCACAACTGTGTCTTTAATAACTGATGTTTTTAAAGTACTGTTCTAGGCCACAAAAAAATAGTATTTAGAGGCGAGGGGAGAGAAGGGTCTGGGATCTAAGATTCCCTCCTCAGAAATTCAAGTCTTGATTTGAACAGGGCTGTAAAGAAACAAAAGGAAGTTTTGTGTACAACTACAACTGTTGGTTTTTTGAATTTGTTTAATTTTTTGTCTCACCCACCCCTTCCCTTGCAAATCTCTACAGACTCCAGGGAAGGAGATGCCCTGTTCTTGCCTCTCTTACACTTCTTACAGCTTTTGGCATTAGGGGAGCCAGACCCAACCATATGACACTGTAAATACACGCAGCAAATTAGAAAGCGGCAGGAAGGATTAGACTCAGTGCTTTATGATTCTCTTGCTGTTTGTGTATAAAAGCAGGGGCAGCACTATCCAGAGAGGATTGCTGAATTCCTTATATCCTGCCAAACCTAATGAAAATTAATTTAGGAGGCTTTTATTTCCCAGTTCTCCAAAGAAAAAAAAGTTGTCTCTCCAGAATAGTTGAAGCATTTGCAGACACACACACAAAAAAAAGGCTCTTGGTTTTGCTGGCTACTCACCCCAAACTTTTATCAGAATAGCTTTTTTGATACTTGAATTTTTGGAGGCTTTATACATTGCTTCTCTGAGTCTTTTTCTGATAGATACAAATACTTTGATGTGTCAGAATGTACTTTTTGGACAATCTAGGAAGTAGCATGCATGTGTATTCTCCAGAAATTCCAACCTTGTTTTAATTAAGAGCAGTGAAAAAAATTCTATGAAACTACAGACAGCAGTACAAAAGGTCTAGCCAAATACCAAATTTACATTTTCCTGCCTAACACAAGTAAAGCCACTGGGGCTACCTAGGCATAAAGGGCAGCAGTGTTTGTCTACAGAACTGAACACACAAACTAACTGCTGGTGTCCAGACCAGAGGAAACTCTTCTGGTCAAGAAGCAGTTGTGCCAAAAGTATCCGGGGCTGTGGGGATGTTCCCATTTCATAAACGACTCCATCCCCCTGTGCTTCTTACCCAGCTATGCAGCATCCATTGAGCAGCAACCATCCACCATCATCCTAGCGAGAAGAAAAGTGCAGCTTGAAGACGTGGGAAGGAATCTGAATGGGGAAGAGGAGGGAGGGACAGATTTTAAAAGCAGTAATTGGTGCAGTTAGGGTTGTCAAGATCATTTGAGGGGAAATACCACAAAGGAAGCAAACCCTAGTATGCTCTTTAGCAAAAATTCTCATTTTCTGCTGAGTGGTCTGAAACCTCTCTATTAAAACAAAAAGAAAAAAAGAGCAAAGGTGTCTTTCAAACAGAGAGAAAATAAATAAAGGAAATTATTTTGTAATCAATGGAATTCTGATTGCTGCATTATATTAGAAATTATTGTACTGTGAAGTTGCAAATTCAAAAAGAAACAAATATAAATTTCAACTTTGTGAGTATATCAACATTTTGCATGCTTTGTAAGGATTCTTATAGGAATTTAATATTGCTTAGTATCCTTCCCTCCTTAGGTCTGGGAGAAAACCTCTTTGTAATGTAATGTACAACTAGAAATTCCTTCTCTCTTATATGTATTTCCACTACATTCCAGCTTTTGAACCCATAAAACAGAAAAAAATGTTTATATTAAGAGGTGCTTGTTGTGGGGTGGGAGGGAACAAAGGCAAACCCTTTTGAAGGCTTGAAGTTTTTGTTTGTTTGTTTGTTTGTTTTTTTTGCCTTTTTGGAGGTAAAAAAATAGTCACAATCCTGAAAAATATTGACTCAAGAAGAGTCATGCAGACCAGTAAACCACGCTCTATGGTTTTGTTTTTATGTATTTTTCTCATTTTAAGTAGCAGTTCTGCAATGGTCCTTCTGCTCTCGCTTCCCACCTACCCACTCCAAGTCATTGTCTGACGTGTTTGAGGCAGTAGCACTGCTGGTGACTTTGTTTAAAAGGGAAAAAACAAACTACACCGTGTACTGAGGTGGTAACCTTTTTCTGCTGGTGTTTAGAATCTGTGGCTGCTCTTTGCAGTGTTGAAACTGGAAAGCAATACCTTAATGACTGTGCCAATTTCCTTTTGCCCAACTTTTTTACTTTTATTTATATAGGACGTTAATTTTAATATTAAATTACTGATCTATATTATGTAACCATGAAAAAAATGCTTTGCTTTGGTTACTGTTAGAGGTTTTTGCTTTTAGTTTTTCATTACAATGCTCAGTTTTAATGTAACGTTATCTAACATGCAGGCATGTGGATCAGGGAAAGAAAAGTTAATTTAATGTAACCCATTAATTATTTCTGTTAAGTATGTTTTCCCCAAAGCTGGTAATTTTGGGCTGGAAAAAATAGCACATCTTACTGCTGATGATGAGATCATGGAATGATTTGAATGAGAATTGATTTCTTGGATTTCATTTAGTTTTTCAATTAAGTTTTTCAAATGGACTTATATTTTCAGAAATTAAGAATTTCCAAAAGACTTGTATATTCTTTGCCCAGGGTTGTTGTGTCTTTTTTTATATATATTTTTACTTTGTTTTAATAAGCCTTATCATATTTAAACAAAGGGACTTGCAAAACTTGGCTTTAGAGAAGGCCTTCTGGTTTGTACTCTTAATATTCCCGTCAGTTGTGTGAGAAAACCTAACTCTTCCAAAAGGTACAATAAAAGCAACATAAGAGCAAACTAATAAAAAATGCCATTTAAAATAAATTGTGCAGTGGGAGTTTATACTCTTAGTTTTCAGTATATTGGAGAAACCTTTCTAAAAATGTAGCTGTCAGCTACAGGAATCTGAAATCTCATGGATTTTATTAAAACACTGATACTTTTTCAAATCAGTAAATATTAAATGAAGCAAACTATGGGACATTTTTTTCAAAGATGGACAAGAAATATCAGCTCCTGGATCAGTTTCAGCTTTGTGTTTGTTTGTGCTTTGTATGGGAAGGGAGTGTCTGAAACCAAATTGAAACATCCATTAAAATGCTGCTGGTGTTTACTCTTGCACAACAGTAGAAGTCGAGGTAGTAGCTAAGCTAATTCAGGCTCTATTCAATATGCTGCTATTTTGTAATTTATCGGCTAAGGGCAGAATACAGTAGTGCATTGACTGTGCTAACTGCTCATGCCCCCTGCCTGCCTCAATCCTGGCCTTCAGTTGCTAAGTTCCAGGCATCAGGATGCACCGTACGAAGCAAAGTTGCAACTTTTTTGTTGGCCACTAGGTGGTGGAGCCGTAGAAGATGTTTATGGGAGATGCAGTATTTTTACAGTTTATTCATTTTACCTGTTTCAAAAATCTGTTTTACAGTTGTTTATGTTAATTTGCTGTGACTTTATTTAAACGTGTACTGTTCTGTAAAACATAAATGGAAATCCAAATCTGCTCATCACTTCTGTAACACTGGAAGGCATCACAACGTGATCACTTCTCTTGCTGTGCCATTCTTTGAAGTATGTATAAAATGTAAATTGACCAGCGTGGCTTTTAACGATGCTTAAAATTTGATGGAGAAAAACCAACTCTGATTCCTCACTGGTTATTCCTTCCTTTGTTTCACTGCCTACTCATCTGCTAAGGTAACATTACCAGATGTGGCGTTCTTACTGTGGAAAATTTATTAAGAAATTGGAAATATTTTAACAAAATCCTCTACCTTTTCTCATTTTTTTTAATTCTAGAAGTCAGGGATTTGTAATAATAGAAGACCTTCTTTCTAAGTTTTAGGCATTTGATTCTGTTCCTTGAAGAAAAATAGTATTAGAAAGGGCAGTTTCTTAGATAACATCAAATTACTCTTAGCGAATTCCTAGTGTGGGTGAGTTATTTTTATGCCCTGTTAAATTTATAGTCCAGCTAACTCTCTTTGTAAAATTTAACATTCTCATAGCACTGTTATCTGAAAAATAAGTCTGATACCATACACTTCCTTTAACATAGGGTAAGAGTAAGTAAAACTGAGATACTGGAGCCTTAGTGTTAGCATTAGGAATTTTCCATTCTAAGGTAGAATGAATTAAATGTTCAGATTTAGTCTACCAAATTTATTCAACTAAGTATATTCATTGCCCTTAAAAGCAATGGAAATGCTAAAGGAAGCACTTACATTTAATAACTATTCCTTAGAAAGATTTTAGGGAAGAAAAAAATAACACAAATGGAAAAAAAGAATAGTTCAGATCATAATTCACATCACATGGTCTGGTCTTCCAAGAATTCTCCCAAGTTCCAGAAGATGGCCTATGCTCTGGATAACTGAGCTAAGAATGTATCACCAGTAAATAAACATTAATACAGGAACTTCAGGAATTCAGCTATTGAAGCCTCCCAGTTCTGATGTGCTGTAATCCCTCTTTTTTGCTACTCAGTTTACAGTGCAGTGAAAGCAAGGCTTAGCACTTGCTGTTTCTATTTCTTCAGTCGCCAGCTAGGGAGGAGCACTAGGAAATCTATATAGTACAGCAGCTGTATCAACACCACAAAAAAAGGGAAGAGCTAACAGAATCAGAAAGGTAGATTTTAGTTTGTACTGAAAGAGGCAACTTTTGGGCAATGGGGATAAAATATCACAACATGTTCTGATGATGAAACAGCTGAGATACTAGTACCAAAGCCCACCGAGTATAGATGTCATGATTCACCTCCTTCCACGGATGTTGCTAGAGTCCAGTCTTATAGGTCAAGCAAGTATGTATATGTAATTGCCAAGAGTCAGAGAGTGTATTAATGAATTAGTTTGCCTCAGCTGTTAATTTCCTTTGTATTACCATTGTATGGCAGAATTGCAGGAAACTATTGTATAAATATAGACAGGGCAGGTCACCTGTCTGAATTTTCCATGTCATAATTTCCTACTGTCATGTGTGACCCCTCAGAAAGACCTCCTCCTTTTCCACCAGAAACCACTTTGTGTGCTTCCCTACTGTATAGACTGCCACACTGGGGTTTATCGCTGAGCTAATCCTAGAGATAAGAAAATTTTCAGCCTTCTGGTGCAGAATAGACCTACCTTGGGCTTGTATGACTGTTTTGTGAGATATGTAAGAGTCTATTCTTTACACCAATTTAGGCCTATTTGGAGATGAGCGTGACTGCACAGTGCCCAAGTCTACCAGAAATGTTTGCTCTACTGCTTTTGTCTTAACTGCAGTCATGTTTTAATACTTTTGTCAAAAATAGTTCACCCGAATAGAAGACTTTTTAGACTTCCTACTCTAAGCTTTTGTTAGTTTAAGTGTTGTAGTCTCTTTGCCCACTAGCAAGATGTTCGGTGAATCCAAGAGGTTCCACAGATTAACCATTTCCCTCCTCTGCAGAATGATTTATATTGTAACTTTATATCCCAGTGGACGTATAGAAGAGCATGTTGCGTACCACACAGCGTCTGCCCGGAGAGAGGATACAGCTGCTTTCCACAGCTACCCCAGCCAGGGGCCACAACCCCTCGAGCCTGCAAATAAACAGATGGCCTCAGTTCTTAGACGCACCCGTCTCCCCTGGGGCAGTTTGGGAGAGGCCGGAGGGCACTGCTGGGAAGAGGCTCGTCCAGCTCGCTCTGCACTGTGCCTAATTGCACCATCAAATGCCGTTCTACATAAATAGCTCAAGTTTCCTGCATTTTAGTCCCATTTATAGAGAAATTGGCGCTACAGTAACTCTACAGATCACACAAACTGTCAACTGAAAATTGACCCATATCTGAAAATTATTTAAAATATAGGTCATAATACTAAAGCTGCCACAGCGGAAGGACATTAATTATGAACAGCCTCTCCTAATGCATTCACATCCTGATCCCTTCTTTATAGCTTATATCTCACAGCCCAGGAGAAATCTCATACTGGGCTTCTTCCTAACATATAAAAAATGTAAAATTTGCTCAGTAATGGTGATCTATTTGGAATCCAGACTGGAACTTGCCTGTGTAGGGACAGATGTTTCAGGAGCTGGGCTATCAGTGTTAGAAATTATGATGAACTATCAAGGCAGCAAGAAGAGGGTAGCAGAAACACTCTGAAATGTTGTCCTATCCGTGTATAACAACCCCCCCCCCAAAACCCCTATGCTTTTCTTGCTATGCAAGTTGTGTGGTTTGTTCTTATCTCTAGTGTTGCAACTGTTTATAATCCATGAAGAATTCCAAGGAAGGGAGATAAGACTATTTATTTAAATATAAATACAATTAAATTATATAATTAGTGCTAAAATATTAAGTATAGAAAAAAAACAACCTTTTATTGTTTGGATAATTTGGGGTTTCATCAGAATTAGTATTGTTGGTATTACTTTAACATCATGTTAGGGAGGCTGTTTTGATATTTTATACTGCTGTTAGTGCTTCATCATCTCAGTGCTCTCATTTTAGAAAAGAAAACTTAATTCTAATAGTTTAATACTGGAAGCTATTGAAACTGTACTTCTAGACATCTCTCAGGTTTAGGCCTAAATAAAGGAAAAAAAAGAAAAAAAAAAAAGGAAAAATGGGGGGAATTTTTTTTTGAGATAAACTACGAAAAAGGGATCCAAAACTGTATTTGGGGAAAAAAAAGGAAAAAAAAGTTCAAGGCATTTGTAGCCTTTCTTTGTACACAATGTTAAATAAAATCTCCTGTATCTATGTTTGTCAGGGTTTTGTCTTATTTAATTAAAGCTGAGCCTACAGTAAACTTTAATCAGTGAATTGCACTTGACTGAGTTTGCTAAAGGTATAGAATTTAACATTGTTATTTCATTTCAAGAAAAAATGCTTTTGCATGTTTTATAGTATAGAAACTATATTAATTAAGTAACCTTTACATCTTAGTACAGGGTTAGTGCCAGATTAAACTAAACAACTGTAGTGTAAAAGTAAGTGGTTTATGTGGAAGGGACAGTAGTAGCTGGATCAAATGGTCCATTTTTAGATCTATATTAATCTTTTTGTAGAAATACCCCTAAATTGTGAAAAAAAAGGAGAAACACACTTATAGAAATACCCCTAAATTGTGAAAAAAAGGAGAAACACACTTATTTATAATTCTTTCTACAAATGGTGTATCTCTGTGTAATAGAAAGTAGTTTAGAATCGTTCAAATATGTAATTCCTATGCAAAATGGCCCTCAGTCTGAAAGCACACCCTTGTAATTCAAGCACATTTAATGGTTTTAGATGTCCAAGCGAGCGTGGGAGGTTTAATCCCCTTCCAGGTGCTGCTCCTGCCAAAGCCACCACGCCAAGCCCTGCACTGACTACAGAAGAGCTTCTCAGCCCCTGTTCTTCAGTGCTCCCCACTGGAAAACCCTGGGCTACTCACAGTGCCATCACCTCGAGCTGAACCAGAGTGCCAACTTCTGCAAATCCAACTGGTACGTGCCTCCGGATCATTACTTCTCTGTCACGAGAAAAGAAAAACAAAGCTGAAGGCTGGTGCAGGGTGGGGAGGGTTGTTGGAGTGCTTACCCAAGGATGTGTCATGCAAAGTACCGTGCAGCTCCCTCCCGAGCAGCTGCTTCTTCCCCCTGATAAGCTCTGCTGCCCGGGCTGCCCCGCACGAGGCAGCCACGCAGGAGCCGGTGCCCGGATGGGCTCAGCCCTTCCTGCTGCTCCCCAGCCGCCCGTCTGCCCGAGCCCTAATCCTCTTGGGCAGTGTAATCCTGTGCACAGCCACCCCCACGCGCAGGGAGAGCTCCCAGCTCCGTGCAGCCCTCCCGTGCACCCACCTCCATACTGAAACGCGGCGCTGGTTTCGTCCAGAGGCCTTTGAGCGACCTACAGAGCTAGGATACAAGTCACTTGCAGTCGGCTGCAGCTTGAGCATTAATTTATGGAGCTGGAAAAGGGAAAGCAGAAGCCCTTTGTGAGGAATACACTATGAAAAACTAATGCAGGCTTTTTCATCTCTAAAGCATAAGTGATGCTGCTGTGTTATTAAAACACCATCTTTTTACTGAGAAATAACTCCTGCAATTCCATCCAAAGGTAGAAACATTGACTATACGATAGTCTATAACCTAGAACAACATTTTATTTCCCATTTCCTGGATCTGAAAACCTGGTGGAATGACATTGGTCATACTGTCACTCATCAAAACTGGGAAATACTTCTTAAGGAGAGTCCTTCAATGTCAAAAAAAGGTTGTGTCTATGCAACCGTCTTTAAAGCGAATCCCACCAGCTAAGACTAATAGGCAGGCCCAGATACAGAGTGGAAAGGCCAGTTAAATAAAAAGATCAACTTCTTAAAATATCTAAGTAGGAGTTTTTTTCCCACAGTGAAATCAAACTATGTTGTAATATCTTGGTTAAAAAAAATCCCTGTCAATTTTGAAGTGAACTTTGATGAAATCTAGATGCCACTTACTTTGATTTACAGTATTAAAAATTAAATTTCACCCAAGATAACAAGGTGACTGTAAATTATACTTGTCCTCGCCAATCTGCCGCTCTGCAAATTCGAGGAATGCACCTCGGGGGAGGCTGTGACGCAACCTCACATCTGAGTGCTGCTTTTGGCAGAACAGACCAATTTCTGCTAGGAGGATGGGAGGCAGGGAGGCTTCGACCCATGTGTGGGACCGCACAAAAATCCCCATGTGGAAACTTCCACGGGAACGTGTCCACCTGGCTGAGGAGGCACTGGGCTTCCACAGGGTTTTGAGAAGTCTCTCTCGTGACAGGACAGCCCTCGCAATCTAGATGCCACTTACTTTGATTTACAGTATTAAAAATTAAATTTCACCCAAGATAACAAGGTGACTGTAAATTATACTTGTCCTCGCCAATCTGCCCCTCTGCAAATTCGAGGAATGCACCTCGGGGGAGGCTGTGACGCAACCTCACATCTGAGTGCTGCTTTTGGCAGAACAGACCAATTTCTGCTAGGATGGGAGGCAGGGAGGCTTTGACCCATGTGTGGGACTGCACAAAAATCCCCATGCGGAAACTTCCACGGGAATGTGTCCACCTGGCTGAAGAGGCACTGGGCTTCCACAGGGTTTTGTAAAGTCTGTCTCGTGACAGGACAGCCCTCGCGCTTGGGCTCTACCTGCAACGAGGCCCTCACAGAGGGCCTTAAGCTTTTCCATAGATGTCCGTGTACCCCTTCAAGATCTTTTTGTTTTTAAGTTTAAAACATATGTTTTGGTTTCTTCTCCCGAACGGCGCCCAGACCGCCGGCGGCAACGGCCGACTCCCGGGACGAGCAGCGCAGCCCGAACCGG
>NW_010583397.1:627339-643447 GCF_000705375.1 Tinamus guttatus | reverse complement strand
GGCCTCGCCCGCAGAGCTGCTCCCCGAGCCCCTCCGCCTGGAGGAGCCTCCGCGTTGTGGCCCTGTCCCCGCCTGCCCTGCCCGGCGTCCCGGTGTCGCGTCCCGCCATGCCGGTGCCACCTGGTAGGGCAGAGTTCCTGCGAGGTGTGACACGAGCCGTGGAGCTGCCTCGCCGACGTGACGCCCGTGCCCCAGCCCTCGGTGTGTCCTGCTCTCGCAGGGCGCTGCAGCTCTTGGCTTTTGCCCAGCAAAAACCGTGCGTTTCTCATCCCAACAGCGTCTCACCCTCCGTGCCAGGAGCCCCAAAACGTGGAGCTTTCGTGGCAGGAAAGCCGCGTTGTGAGTGGTGCTGCTGGGGGCAGCTGTGCTGAGGAAGCACGGGCTCTGTCGGAGGCTCTCGTCTGCAAATTCCTCTCCTTCCCAAAACAAGCACAAACCTTCTGTGTTTGCTTGCTGCTCCGGTAAGAGTAGGGGCTTTGGCTGCTGAAATGTGGACAGAGTATCTGGCTGTTGTAAGTGGTCTGTGAATCCTGATGTAGTCCTGAAGCAGCTTGAAGTAGAGCTTTTTTTTTTCTCTCCGGTTTCGTCCCAGTTGGTTGTAACTAGGTATTAGTTAGCAAAAAACAAAAAGGATGGGTCATTGTAAAGCGTCTAAGGTTAACATTGAGAAACTGAAACAAGAATATTCTCTTGGCCTTGTAATATTGCCACTTAATTTTTAGTTAATGGATAACTCAGATTCTAGGCCGATCCAATGAAGAAAAAACATTATTTGGATCTTTTCATATGGCTCAAAACTCTCGTCTCTGGTGGGTTTGTTTTGTTTTGTTTTTTACCTTCCCAGAATTAAATATATGATTCTGGGGAACAAAATATCTCAAAATTTTCTGCTTTACCGTACTATTTCTTTAAAATGTTATCTAGTTAAATCCAGCAGCTCACATTTCCCAAGTGTTTTATCAGCCCAAGACAAAGAGCAATTTGCTGACGTGAGCTTTGGTGAGCACCGATAAAGATCTGTCTTCTCTCTTTCTTTTGGAGAAGAAGAAAGTGTTATCTTATTAAAATTTGATGGTGATAATGCACCTTCAGTGCGTAATTCTCATGTGTCTCTCTTGTTCTACCAACATTGCAATAGGCGAATATCTGCCCCAGGATCTTCTGGATCCTTTTCTCCTCGATTGCACTTTTCCTCATAACTGATAAATTACCAACTCGGATTTTTCTTTTTTTCCCTTTTCCCTCCGTTTTATGCGACAGCACAAATTATATGAGCGTGGAGGCGTGCTACAAGGGCTTCTTTTGCCTCAGACTCGAGGAGAGGGTTAAATGCAAGTTCACTTAGTGAAGACTTGTGAATGCAGGAGAATTTGGGCCTCAGCCTGGGCTCTTGTG
This sequence comes from Tinamus guttatus, assembly GCF_000705375.1. The sequence continues at coordinate 642,052 of NW_010583397.1, read as the reverse complement.
TGTAGTTGCTACCCTGGTAATTTGTCAGCTGAGCTGGGGCCACACAGCACTACCCTAAACCATACCTAGACATCGTTCAGTGTGGCCTAATCCAGAGCTTCTCCTAAAGACATGTGGAATTTGTCTGCTCTCCCTTGTGGATGGGGAGAGGTCCAAGAAACCTGAGCTCTGTGGTGAAAGCCCTGCAATGCAAGCTTGCCTCTGGCCTTGGACGTTGATAAATGCTGATAGAGCCAGTGAGTTTTATAAGTAAGTTTATGGCTTAAGTGCATGTAGGTATAGCTATTTTTATTCTGCCAAGATTCTGTTGCACTGAATAGTGGAGTAGGTGATGTACAGCTAACATTTCATTTTAGGTATAAAATAAAAATAGAAAACAGGATTTTGTGCCATTTTGGCCTTAGTACAAAAGAGAAAAATATTTTCAGAAGATGGAGGTATAAGTTTGAAATTTCTTAAGGTATCTTTCACTCAAGTACTCTTTTTCCCTGCCTTGATCTTGCAAATTGATGCTGGTATTGCTAGCCAGTATCCAGTTCCAGAAGTATGTGATGCTACTAATGTGAACAAATCTCCATTGCTCAGTGGGGAAAAACAGTGTAAGAAATGTTATGCTTGTACTTCCTGGCTTTAAAACCATCCCATTTACTTGTATTTTTAGTGGTATTTACTAAAAGAAAAAAAAAATGGATGTTGTAGGCTGAGTTATATGCTTAATCATAGCCTTAAATGATTAGTCACAAGGAACATATTATTTGTTTCTATTGAACTTATTTTAGCTAAAACGATTTGAGAAGCCACCATTTGGAGCACATACCATTTAATGCAGCTTGCAAGTACTCATAGGATAGTATCTCTTGCATATAAATCATTTGTCATGATTGCTTTCACACATAGTTGCATGTTTTTCCTTGGGAAAGAGGGAGGATGCAGTATAATAACCGTCTTGCATATTAAAGAATTTTAAAGCTGCTTATGGGAAATATCAAGGTAGAAAACAGTCATTTCTACACACTTCAGGAGGTGGTTTGATGCTTATCAAAGAAAAGATTTACAGTATCCTGAATTAGTGTTATTTTTCAGTATTTCGGCTCTTGGACGAAGTAAAGCTGAACTAATGATAGCTTGCAACTAACTGATATACGTACACTTGATTCAGGAAAGTAAACTGTAGCATTTAGTGTCTAGTACTTAAATTAGTATTAAAATGAATAAAAGTGATATTAAAGTACTTGAGTAATGTATTTGACATCAGATTAAAAGTATTGGTATCTCTTCCAGTGCTAAAATGCTTTTCTTGTATGGCTTTTTTTTTCCTCTCATTTAGCCAGTGTTTGATACATATTTATGCTGCAGTGAATAATGGTGATATCCAGTGGGATCTGCATTTGGGGATGGAAGTGGAAAGCTTGACCAAGCGCCTGAAATTCTTAGCACTCCTTGAAACTTCCTATATTCTTCTCAATACATTTCTATATGCGTTCTTAATTAAAAGCAGGCATATTGGTTTTGGCAGATGAAGCCTTCTTGAAAGTTCTGCTGCAGAACTTTCTTGGTGCTGGAGAGAATCCTTCAGCATATTTTACTGTTCATTGCTAAAATGTTGGCAGTCTTCATATTGACAAGTCTTAACTGACGCAGACAAGCTCATAGAAATGATCCATTAGAGTTTGACTTTCTCAGTTTAAGCATAACCTTTTTTTTTTCTTCTTCTCTCAGCTGTTTATTGAGTTGCCAAGTTCTACTGAGCTTAATATTTCTTCTATTTAGCAGACTTAAGTGATGCTGAGGTTTGATAATAGGTATGCATTTAAAGTAACATCTGTTACACAGTTCAGAATTTTTCTCTTTCTTTCCTTCTTTGCAAACAGCAATCTGCTCCCTTTCAGTTTGCTTTTCCCTGAAAAGTAGCTGGCATTATGGCCAGCAAAGCATACGGCTGACAAGTATCTTTTGTGTGCAGTCCCTGAAGGAGTATGGGCTTTTCTGGAAAAAAAAGTTAACTTTTCCATAGTGATTCCTGCTACAGATTTGTCTGAGTAACTTTGCTTCCTTGTGTTTTTTTTTTTTTCCTAAGACCAAAAATACCCTTCTGTCCCAGTAACGACAGAATTGACAAGACTACTTCTACTTTTTAATCTTCATTCACCTGTATGAAACGGGCAATTGCACATCCATGTTGGAAATGACAACCTTTGTGTATCAGTGTAACTGCTGGAAGCCCCTGTCATCAAATTATTCTTATGATCTGTAGAGGCCAGGTGCATATCAGAAGGGGAAGAAGCTGTGTTGCTGGATTTGACTATAACTGAGACTTGTCATTAAAAATTATGTATGTTAAAACTAACACCTATAGTATATATATATTCCTCCCCCCTCCCCCCCCAACTACTGCTGCCCTTCTTTCCACGTTTATACAAGACTTTAGTCTGGAAATATGGGCATTTCTATGACAATGGCGAGTTGTCCTTGCCCTTGTCATAATCTCCAAAGGTTTTGATGCTGTGGTAGATGTTACTGTGATCTACAGCCAAGCTCAAAGACAAAGAGCTGGTTGTTTCGAAGCCATAGAAGGAAATCCGTCAGATCTAGAAATAGAAGCCAGAATGCTGGTATAATGGTAAAACACCCCTGTTTCATAGTAGATAACATCTTTTACCAATTCAAATATACTTAAGTTAATTATATGATTCTTAAGGATGATCAGTCGTTCTTCAGTGTTGTTTTTGGTGGTGATCATTTTACAGATGCAGTAATGTAAATAAGACTAATCTTTATGAAAAGGAGAGTAAAGTTACTAAAGCCCAAATGGCTTGCACTATTCCACTGATGCCAGAAATGTATTCTTTTGAACTCAAAATACTGTACCTTGTTCCCCTATAGCTTTAGCCAATTAAAATTATTTCTGTTAACTGCTTGAAATATGTAATGTGAAAACTATTCTGAGGAACTTCCCTTGCCAGTATCCTTTCGTTCAGCCAGGCATCAAAAACTTGCCACAAACACCAGAGGTGTAGAAGCTTCTCAAAGATATGCTGGAAAAAATGCTTTATGGTAAAAACTGTTAGGTATTTGGAGTATCGTGTTTTTATCAGCACAACTCCATGTCCAATCAGGTCAACACATGACCTGACATATCCTGACATGAGTCTTCTAGATCTTCCTAATCTGAAGCTACTGTTTCCATCTAGAATCACTTTTTTGTTTGTTTTCTTTGTTGTTGTTTGTTTTGCTCGAAAATCTGGCACAGCAAATAGAAACTTTTCCAGAAAGCTTAGAAGAAGAATGTAGAACAGTAGGTTTTTGTTTGTTTGTTTGTTTTCTCCTTTCTCCATGCATCCAGGTGAAGGATTAAAAGTTCTGTTCTGTCCCAGTGTCCCCAGCAATCTTCTCGCGTGACTCAAATTACATATCCTGGGGTTCCACTCTGGAGGAGGTCAATGCTCCTCTTAGTAATACTAGATTGTTCAGTAAAAATTTGCATGCATCTCTGCCTCGTTTGTCTGGCAGGTCTGAAGGATTTCAGACAGTGCTGAGTGCACTGGTGATGTGCCCGGTTGTAATAAAAACAAAAACCAGAAGCTAAGAAGGAGCACAAATTCAAACCAGTGGCCAAACCTGAGGTCCTCTGCAAGGGTCAAAGTTCCCTTTTTCTTTTAGTTTTTTTTTGTTGATAGCTTCAAGGTAACCGTTCACCAGTTCCCTCCTCTGGTTTATACCATAAAACAGTGTGATTGGGAGAAGTGGTTGGGCAGCTGGATAAGAGGTTTGCCTGAATTGGGTTGTTGCTGAATATTGGACAGTAACATGAAACTGAATTTAAACCAAGTTGAAGCTATCCTGGTAGTGTGCAGCAGATAAACCTTCTTGTTCCCTGTATTGCAGTCCTGCTAAATCCATAATATCTAGCAATTATAAGATACGTTAGATCAATCCTAATCTGAGTGAAGAACTAACTCATTATAAAATGAGCAGTGATGTCTAGACCTGAAATAAGGGCTGGGACTGTCTCTTCTCGTGGCAGCCTACAATTAAATTAGTTTCATGACTAGCTTAAGCAATCCCTGGAAGGCACTTCCCTCGCCTGCCCTTGGTAGCAGGGCTGGCTCATGGAGCGTCTCTTCCCGCCAGCACTGTTCCCAGAGCTGTGCTGATGCCCCTTGTGATCCTTCTGGAGCAGGGAATCCCGGGGCACTAAGCACCTGGGGGTGGGGGCCTCTCGGTGCTTGTCCTCTTCTGTTTTTTTGGTGTGATGGCTAAAGGAATGTTGCCAGACTGGGTCGAAAGCAAGGTGGACAGGGCAAGCGCCGTCCATCTCCCTGCTCCCGAAATCCACCCAATAAAATGACCTGATGTTAAGGGTGCCTTAGTCATCAGATGGTAAGAACAGATCTGTCTTGCAGCCACGCTAGAAACAGGATTTGAAGCTCTTGTTTTTTGATAGTATAACTTTCTCATGTTTTTTTTGCATGAACTGAAGGTCTGATGATAGGGTATTTTGAATGAATTTACAATTTGATAGAACTCAGTCACTTAGCTTATTACCAGTTTTGCTTCTATGTGTTTGTGCCTCAGTGACTGTAAACTGCTGGCCTGGCTTCCGAAGCAGTGTACTGCACAGGCTTTATCTTTCTCTGTCCCCTCTTTCCTGAGAAAAATTCAGGGTACTGCGTTTCATTCTTCTCTCAGTGGATTTAATGGTGCTAAGGACTTCGCTTCAGTTGTTAATACAAGTGTTTAGTTGATGAATTTTTAAATGGAGAAAAAGGAAAAAAAGGTCAACACTGATCGCTTAGTTTGGCCCTTGGCTTTTTGGGAAGAGCTGTGATAAAGACAAACTACATCATAATGAAATGTTAGCTACCAAATTAGTCATTAAAAAAAAAAGAAAGAAAGAAAAAAAAAAAGAAAAAGAACTGTTAAGTCATGCACTTTTTATAGTGCTATTCTGCCAAATTCTTTACTCTTAAAATTGCACACTGCTATTTGTAAAACTATTTCCATTACTGAGGAAGGAGAATTTCTGTGTGCTGGGGATCGTGGTTGCTGGTAAAGGACTATGTACACACTCAGTTATAGCTATGCCTTTGTGACAGGGAAGTATCTGACTTTCTCCACGTGTACCGCTGACTTTAGAGCATGTTTGTAACAATTATAGATAACAACACTTTCGATTAACATTAACTGACCCAGTGCCATTTTGTAGACTAACTTCATATGTTTTTTTATGCAATTAACCAGTTTATAGCCTAGGGTTGGTCATTTGTCCGGGAAATTCATTGTTCTAAATCACTTTTGCTTTTCCCAGAAAACCTACTGTACCAAAATAAGTAGGCTCCATTGTAATGAAAAATTAATCTAAGGGTTTTAAGGTGAAAGTTGATATTTTTTACATCTGTTTAATTCTTAAAATCTGATGTGGATGTGTAATTAATATCCAGGAAGTAGGTGTGTTTCATTTTCTGTTGGAGCATGACTGCATTTTGAATGCAAGTATCAATATGACAGCAGGGCCAACCCAAATTTTAGTGTCCCTCCTTCCATGTTTTGTATACTAATATTGCACATATAATATTCCCTTCTCTCTGTTTCCTTTTATCATATTCTGACAGTTGAGATTACCCTCTGGTCGCGTTGCAAGGGCTACACAGGCTGCATTCAGATACAAGGATAGTTTGTAATCACATGTGTTATTAACATCAATGAATAACCTACGTAAGAGAAATGCTGATGCTATTCCAAGCTGTAGCATAAGCAGTTGGAGTAACTAAGAGCCTGCTGCAGGGTAATTAGCCCACTACAAACTTCAAAAATCAGTCCTAGGATGGATACCATGAGGTACAAATATGCCTGGTGTTTTGTCCTGTTACCCAAACTGCAGCGTGTAAAGGAAGCCTCCTGAACTTGCAGTCTGTGTAAGTTAGTGCTGAGGTTTAGTTTTGAGCCGGGCTCTGCTTACTTGCAGAAGAGATTCCAAATGCTAAGAGAGCAGTTGGATTTTGTTGATGAACTGCTGTTTTTTTTTTTTTCTCCCTCCTCTGCAGTGGTTTGAAACAGCAGTCACTTGAAGTAGAAGCTTGGAAAACAAGACTTCATTATTTAATCTTGTTATGAAAAGGTTTTTCGAGCGCAGTTCATAAGTTTAGGAGTTCTTCTGTAAATGCTCCTGTCACTTGTCTGGAATGTTAAGTATTACAACGGTTAAACACTGTTCGCAGCAGTTAAAACTCTAAAGTTTTCTCCAAACAAGGAGTAGAGAAAATTGTGTGTAATGGCCAGTTCCCGCATAAAGTTCTGCTCTTTCTTCAGTTCTCTTTGAAAGAGAACTAGAAAAACCAAGTGCAAAATAGTCAGAAGTATGGCTAATTTAACTTGAAGGTAGAATTCCTATTTTTGTAGTTCTGCAATTCTAATGGAAAATTGTTAATTTAAGATAGTAGTAGCAAAATCCTTTTCTTCATAAATACCTACTTACCGCAGTTATTCCAAAGCCGTAGGGCTGACTAATGGCACCTTTATGTTTTTGTCATGGCTTTTCAACATAAGAATGTAACAAAAACTGCACTCATTAGACTGAGGATCCATCTTACCCATTCCCAGCCTTGGCTGTGCACAAATCTCTAGAGAAAAACAAAAATCTTCCCTGAGTGCTTTCCCAGCCTGCAGGCCTTGCGCGCGGGGGGCTATTCTGAGCCCTCATTTAACATCATTCAGGATTGCTCTTCCTGGTGCCTGTCTGCTATCCCCTTTCACCCAGGCTCCTTGCACCCACAACACTTCACTGAAATATGAAATATACTCCCTACAGAATGGAAAATGCAGCTTCTCCTTCATGGAGAAGCTTCATGTCTTCTCCTTGCAATGTCTTATAGGAGCCATTACATCCCTTTGATTGTCTTTTAGCCCTTTGCTGAATCTTTTTTCAGGTCTATAAGAAATCTATTTTTTTGAGATTAGAGGACCAGAACTGCATGCGCTAATTAAAGTGCAAGTAGATAGGCAAAAGTGAATTTGTTTAGTGGCCTACTTAAGTTTTATGTTTTTCTGTCTTCTCTTGTCATAATTCCTAAAACTGTTTTGCTTTTTTGACTTTTTTCAAACTCTCTACTGATATTTTTGTGAAGCTGTGCATCAAAACACTAAGGTCTTGTTTGCTTGTTCACGTTTCTATATGAAGCTGAAGATTTTTCCCCACGAGAGAGATTGCTTCGCGTTTACCTACCTTTAATTTTGTGTGCCATTTTTATTGCCAAGTCTGTCTCCCAAGGGTCTTTTATGATTTGTTGCCATCCTTGGTACCTTAAATAACTTTATAGCATAAGCAGACTTTCATCTCTTTAAAAATAATTTCTCGAGTCCATTTTAAGTATTAAATAAAACGTAGGCACTGTTTACTCTGGGCTTGTGGAATCCAGTGGTAAATGGATTTTGTTTTTGGAAATATTGAGCAAGAGGCATCATTTTAGACTTGTGCAACTTGCAGACTGGAAGTTTGGGCTGTGAGCACTGTAAATACCGATTGTGCACTCTTAGTGTGTAGCTTATTTTGTATTCCAGCTGTCAAGTCGTTGGTGGTTCTGTTGCTTTGCCTGCAGAGAATTGGAGGATATCTGAATGCATTTTATAGGGGAGGGTGAGGAGGGTCTGTTGCATAATCTTTTCCTCTCATTTCTGCCTTTTGGGACTGCAAGTGGCCTAAAAATGTCATTCCCTAATTGTTTGGTTTAGATATATTTAGGCTGACAACTTTTGCCCAAAGAAATTGTACAAATAGTGAGTGAAAGTGTACCGAGTCCATCTTCTTTAAAAAAAATACTCGATATCCTCAAATTTGAGGGGTCACTCTTCTGTATATAATGGAACTCTTAAAAGATAATTTTAAGATAATTCTACCTTTTTAATAACTAGCAAATTTTAATACGTAAGTGCTTAATATTTCTTGTTTATGTATTTCCAACTCATAATTCTACCTTTTTAATAACTAGCAATTTTTAATATGTGTTTAATATTTCTTGTTTATGCATTTCCAACTTGTGGCAAAAGGGTGATGCCTTGTTTGTTGATTAACATTTTCTTGCCTTGTAGGCAAAGGAAGCTTTTTTTTAAAAAACTGCTGTGATTGAATCTTACTTTTACAACATCAATAGTAGCGCAACTACGCTTATTAAATAATCAGTGAGATTGGAATGGTCATAATATCAAATACATTTGTTCAAAGAAATCTTGGGTTGTGCTTGTTATTAGAATGCCCTTCCTGCTATTTTTGATTTTCAGATTTCCAAAATCCTATCAGTATAGAACAGTAACCCTGAAAGAATTTCATCTTGCCTGCCTGGATATATCATATCAGCTTACAGTAAAGGGCAGAGCAATGCTATTGGGCAAAACATTTTTAAATTATTATTTATGTAGTTGTGTTTGCCTTTGGTATGGAGTATAAAGACTGGCTTCATGTGTCTCCTCCAGCAGAGCAACGAACAAGTATTTCTTTGTGTCCCGTACTACGTGCTCTGTCGAAAGAGAGAAGTCCGGGAAAGGGTATAGGTTAGAATTAATTGTTCCTTTTTAGTTGTTTTGTTATTCTTAAGTCTGTCTCTGATATTTTGAGCTTCTTTTGCCTTTTTTTTTTCCTCCATTATGATTAATTCTATAATTAACTCCATAATGCTGCCATTAACCAAATGTTCTACTGTAATGTTTTGTTTGCTGGCTGATCAGAGTCTCTGGGTTAGCAGTGTGGGGTGATGGATCCCAGCAGCGTCTCTCCATTCTCTTGTGCAGCTGCAGTCCCTGGTCCCAGCAAAGCCCAGGCCCTGCAGATACAGTTTGCACTTTAACTTGTTCATGTTAAAGTTTCCACTTCACTGTTATGTTTTGAAGGGGAGGAGGAAGTGTGTGTTAAGGGAGAGTTGTCAATAATTCCCTAGAGACTGGAAAACTGGAGACATAAGGTGGAATCTATAAAGTTATATATGCAATATTTACATTTATAATATTAATATAAATGTAGTTTTGTTTAATCTTCGCCAAGGTTGATTTAGCTAGCGAGCACTTTATTTCTAATTTTAGATTAATTTAGGGTTAGATAGAAACAGCCATTGTATCTTGGTAGCCTAACTTACCGCTGGTACTTAATGATGCACCTTTCTAAAGAACACGTGTTTTCTTTGGATGCATAAAGGTCACCTTTGTCCATGTTACTGCTTAGTGCCTCTGAGAAACTGGACAAAGTGCTGTTTGTTTTGTTTTCCCCTTACAAGTCAACAATATTGATGTCTTCTGTTTTCACCATTGAAACCCCTACCTCTTTTCCTTTCTGGAGAAGGAAGGATAAGAGAAATTTGCGTGAACAGGCTGTAAATACGCTCGAGCAGTTTAGTGAGCTGCCTTCAGAATGTGTAATTATGTCTTGCCATTATTTCACCCAAAGGTTTTAGACTCATTTATGTCCCTTTTTTTTTTTCCTTCTGTTTTTAAACAGTAATTACAAACTCATCTTTAGTAAGAAAGCAACTGGAGGTTGGTTTCTCTGGGAAAACAGAGGCAGTGGTACCTACCCCTCTTTCTTCCCTGGCCCCCAAGTATCTGCAAAGTTTCTGGCAGAGTTTTTCTGTGTGGAGGCAGATGCACAGGAGATATGCATGGAGAATAAATAAATGAGAACTCCGTCTGGACATTTCTCAGGCATGCTGTGGACAACTTGTTTAATGTAGTTTGCAGAAGGCTAATAATGGTGCCAGTCTTGCTAATGTTTATCCTCTTTGATCCTTTCAGTTCTAGTTACAATATTCAGTCAGACCAAAATCACATAAGTATTCAATATCATAAGCATAAAAAGGCAAGAAATTTAAATGTGGCAACTTGGTACTACCTATAAGCATTGGTTTGATTTGGATATCAGGTAGGTTGTGGTACCACACAAAAATATTTGCGCACAACAAACACATCACCTGTAAACAACTATTTACATTGACTTAAAATGAGACTCTGTTGCTGCTGCTAAGAGTGCTTGGTCTGAAGATATGAAACTTCGTTTTGCTGACTTTAAATTAATGAACTTCTGTGCAGCTGAGATGATGATGAGGAGATAGCAATGTGTTAGAAGGTATGGTTTTAATTTATTTAGCCAAAATGCATTCGTAGTCATGATCACTGTATTTTTGTGCAGTACTTCTCATGCACTCGAGCATCATTCAGCTTTTTGTGCATGTGAAATGTTCATTCTTTCAAGATGGAAACTACTAGAAAAGGTTTATGTGTCTTATCAGCCCCAGGACCATGGGCTTAGATAAATCTGATCGTTTACTTCCATCCAGCACCCATGAAACTGAAAATGAGGGAGTGGAACTTCTCTCCTCCCCTTGATCTTCTATCCCATATCTTCTGACTCAGAGGAAACGATTGAACAGCTGCCAACCATCTGCCCCTCACAAGAGGAAAGATTCTGATGTACCTTGTCCTCCTGCTAGCCTGGGTGCCAAGCTGTGGCCGTCAGCGATTTTGGCATTTCCTCGGCTGTTTTGCAGAATTAGCAGTTCTTGTGATAACTGCTGTGTTTGTTGCTGCTGCAGCTGCTCAGAATTTCGGGAAAGGCAGCTTTATTTTCTATGATTTGCTTTGTGTTTGGAACAACAGCGCGGACGATTGTATGCTGCTTGAGAAAACTTGAAATCCAGGTGGAGATGCAGAAGTATCCTGATTGCAGATTGGGAAAACTCATTTGCTTCTGGTTTCCTTTCAGAGATAATGATCATAATCATTTGACTAGAAACACAATTTCTTTAGTATTAGGTTTTGATTTCCACATACATTAAATCCCATGTACTTGTAAATGTGACTTTTAATAATAACTGGTTTCTGGAAATGTGAAGTTTTTAAAGTATCTTTTTCTCTGGAATTGCTGTATCTCTCTCTCAATATTTTACTCAAGTTACCAAGCTGGTAACAGTCTTTTCTGAGATCCAGTGTTGCCGCTAAACTATCAGTTCATTGGAAACTCCCACAGTATTTCCCCTCCCACAGTCAGAAATAAAGAGCATTACAGCCTTAATAAGCCTTTCTTTTGCTAAAGAAGGAACTTAGTAACATGGGTCACTTGTAAAATATCCTCAGTTCAGAGACATATGTGGAAAGAGACCTGAAAAAAGAAATCCGAATTTTATAATTCAGAATTGTTCTGTAGGGATCACTGCTTCCTTAATGTAAAAAACAAAATCAAAAAAATGTTGGTCAGTTGTATGTATATGTTTGGCTTTAATATGCGGTGCTGAGTGCTATTCTGAATGTGCTCTTAAATAGAACATTAGAAATATACATTTCATTTGTAGCCTATATTAAAAATGTCTCTCTGTTTGCAGGTTTGTTTGTAAATGTATCATAAACAGACAACCCAGAATGAAGAAAGCAAGCAGGAGTGTTGGCTCAGTGCCCAAAGTGCCTGGAGTAAATAAAACTCAAACAACTGAAAAAAACAAGCCAGAAAACGGCTCCTCGGTGTCTGCAGTAACAAAACTCTCAAAAACTGGGACATCGGCCTCCCTTTTGAAGGTAACTCATAGAATGTTCTGATTATTTTTATTTTTGGCAATGAAGCATTAAAAAAAACTAGAATGTTAAGATACCGTTAAAGCCACTTAAACTGGAGACTTTTTATAGGTAATTGAAGAGAATTTGAGTAGTTCTGTAGCTCTGGTCAGGGTGATAGGGTCCTCTGTGGCGTTTGTGCTGTATTTTTTCATGTTCCAACATGTAACGTGATGGAAAGCAAAGCACCTTGTAGAGCCTGGTGGTTCCGCAGGAGGAGCGGGGTGGAAGTTGGGCTCTGCTGAGTGTTATTAGTACTGTCGTGGCACGCTCGAATGGTGCCGTGGTGACTAATGGGATTTGATAAGAGCTACGTACTGATTCTGAAAAAAGAACTAATGAGTTATCTAACATGAGAAACTTTTTGGTGTTGGGGATCTGTCGGGTCAGTGCAGCTGTGTTCTTCTTGTAGCAGTTTTGGCTTTTGCTTTTGGCTCTGCTTGAGCTGAATTTTCGCGAGTCGATTCTTGCTCCTCGAATGAGTTCAAAGGTAGAGGTTTTCCTTTAATATTAGCAAAGTAGGGCAGTACGTTCAGGAGCATATGGAGCAGTAAACGCTTCTGGGTTGCACTGAGATGGTGACTCTGGCTGCAACTGGGACCTGAGCCACTGTCACCTTCAGGAAACCAGATAGACTTTTTAGATAACTGGCAAATAATCATCTAGACATAAGTGATGTGGCAACTGCTGGGTTTCTCCAGAGTAGGTACTGGGAGTTACCAGAGCCAGAAGGTGTGTCCCCTTTCTCTCCTTTCTTTTGCCCCTCTGTTGTGGAGACAGTGCTTCTGCTCATGAACTTGCAAGCAAGGCTGCAGCTAGACTGCCAAAGCCCCAAATGTTTGTGTCCTGCATTCTTCTTAACTTGAAATAATCTTTTGATGCCTGCTGACTCTGCTGGCTTTGGCTTTCCAAAAACTTCTCAAAGAATACGGAAGCAAAAGTCCTTTGTGGTTTTCTTACCAATTTTCTTGTGTTGTAACTCCTGCTAAGATGGAGGAGTGTAAATGACCACTAAAGAAATTTGACACAGTTGTTTTTATAGTTTTACCCTTAATATTAGCAGCCCTTCTGGCTATGCTTAAGGGTCAGATTAGGATTTGGCAATTAAATATGTTTAAGAGAATGAAAATTTCACCCTTAATTGCTAAGATTTATCTCAGCTTTGTGTTACAGTCAGGCTTATTCATACACTTTTAAGTTTTTTCCTTATGAAGTTGTTGTTGTACCAACTATGTTTAATGAAACATAATAATAGTGACACTTCTTGGAGTGTTGCATACTTATACAACTAATTTAGTTGTTTATATTTTGTGGGTGTATAGGTACTGGCAACTTTCATATATGTTTACTGTCTGGAGAGAAGTATCAATAACTATTTGCCTTTTTTTTTTTTCTCTCATGTTTAAATTTGAAATTCTTCTTTGATGTTGTCCGTGAAGTGTTTGGCACACTGCTTTCCTCATAGTTTGTGGTTTGTAGGAGCCCATCTTGCTGGATTAGCGTGTATTTTGACATATTTAATACCCTTGAATTGTAGCTGCCGTTAAGACCAGGCGCAGAGCAATAGGGTAAACTGCAGCCACTTGCTAACTTACTCAGTCCCCGAAATACTTATGAAGCGGAAAGAATTTTGTGTTGCTCATTACATGGCAGGCAGATATTGAGGACTGCAATATGCAGCTACAGTACTAAGCAAGTATTAAATTGATCAATAATAATGTTGCATGACTGAAAATGGCTTATTTACTTATAGGAGTTTTTCTGTTTTGGGACAAATTAGAGACAACCCATTTTTCTCTCCCCTTTGTGGTATTGCCATAGGGCACTGCTCATCTTTGGACTTCTCTAACTGTGCATTGTTCCATAGATTTCCTCACTTGTAGGTGAAATTTTTAAGTGTCTGGGGAGTTAGTACAGTAAAAAGTGAGACACCCACCCTTATGTACAACTAAATGCTAAGTGCTTTAGGGTCTGATACTAGGGAATATGCTACTAACTTTTGGTAGATTGCTTCTTTTTGTAATTTTCTGGCTTCCAGTTTGCCCAGAATTTTTGTAAAGATAAACTGCCAACCCTTACTACTTCTTTAATCTATCAGAAAATACTCTGCAAATAAGTGTGTTCTGATTTTAAGACCATGACTTTTTCACATGCTTTTTGATCTAATGAGTTCTGATCATGCTAGCACCCACAACGTTAATTAGAAGACTGTAGTTCATACGAATGAATTGCAGAATGTCTGTGAAAAATCAGCATGAGGACACCTAAGTTTGAGTACTGAAAATTACAATGTTTTCAGTATTCCTGAGTCTAGGCTTCAGTACTGTTTGCAAAATGTCAATAACTTAATTACAGGACTGCTTGCAGCACTCAGATACAGCAACAGTGAGCATCAAAGGAAATCCCAGACAGAAACAACAATGTTTAACATATATTTATATAAGTATATTCAAATATACGCATATGTGAGTTTGTTTATAAGCTGAAAACGGAATTGGAATGAGGTGCAGTGAGTAGGTTCTACATGTTGAAAACACTAAGATGAAACGAAGTAGAGGTGCTTGTTTGTGTTTCATTGTACTGGGTGAAGTAAAGATGGAGATGGAAAATAGCATATTAATAGAATATGAATTATTTAATTTAAAACAGTCTTTTTGTATATCAAATCAAAATAGCTCTGGATGAGCATTTTAATTACTGTATTTCCTAACTTTTCACTCACTAATGAAGGTTTTTTAATGGTATTGAGGGTTGCATTGTTCATGGTAAACAGCTGAGCTGTTTTCTTCACATACTGAAACGAATCTGCATTTCCTTGCAAATAAACCATTTAACCACCATGTGACACTGATTTTCCTTTCAGCAGAGATAGGTGTTGCACGAATTCATTGGTTCCTTGGGTCGGGAATGGATGCCATTAAGCAGTATCAAGAAGAGAGAGCTTCAGGTCTGCAGACTGCGCGTAGCCTCGCTAACCGGCTTCGTGTGCCAGGGCTTTCGTGTCACGGATTTGGGAAAGTTCCTAATTGGCTGCAGAGAGGCAGTGCCGTCCAACCTAGACTAGAAATAGTTCACGGGCAAGTCAGAGAAAGCGGCAGCCCTAATTGCCTTTGTTCACGAGGGATTTGGG
>NW_010583397.1:598958-627326 GCF_000705375.1 Tinamus guttatus | reverse complement strand
TGTTTTCTATGCAGCAATTTTTTATTCCAGCTGAGTCACATTTGACCTATTTGGCGTGATAACATTTAGTGGTGATACAAGTGCCTCAGAGCTTAATCTAATTTCCCACTCCTTTAGCAAGGTAAAAATGCTGACAGCTCCCAGTTGTTGAACTATCACCTGTTCAGCAGAGTCAGAGAGCAGTTTTTTCCAGGGCTCTTGTAACCAGTTATTTTTAGGCAGTATGAGCAATTGCATCACAAAGTTGTTCTCCTTCCTGTCACTCATGCCCAATCTTAAACATTAGATGTGAAGTCCAATTAGGTATTATGAAAATGGCACCCGTTAGCAGAGGATTTAGGATTTTCATTCAGTAGTAAACCTGAGCTAAGCACGATTTTCTCTCGGTATAGTCAGTGCTGGGTTGGTTCTGCAGCCCCCAAGGTTTGTGTCCTCCTCTTGTTGCTTAAGCTGCTCGTGCTGTTTTGCACAGCTGTGTGACACAGCAGATAGAGGAATCGAGCTGGCTCCTGGGAGCAAGGAACTCTTTGAAAAGGCTTCAGTTTACACAGCAAAATATGTACAGAGAACGTGGGAATAAAAGCGCTCACAGAAGAGAGGCGTAGGGGAGCTGCAGCAAGAGCCAGTTTAAATGCACATCAAATTGTAACTTGAGGGATGTGTGTTCTTCCAAACTTCTAAAATCCATTTTAGAAGGCTGTACCATTTCTTACATGATTCAGTATAAAATGTTCTTGTCCTAGAGGATTTTACTCTCCTAGAATTCTTTTTATCTGTCAGTTATGTGCTTTTTCAGCATCTGCTTGCAGAACAAACTTGTTGTTTTTCCAAGCTCCCTCTTGTTTTGCAGCTGCTCTCATGGAGATGCAATGGATGCAACATCCGTGGCTTTGAGCCTGCTCTACAATATTGTGATCAGTGAACCTAGCAGTTCTGAAATACCCAGTTGCAAAAAGTTACTATAGAGAATGGAGATGCAAATATTCTTTTCATTAAGCATGTATGACTTCATGTTTAATGAATAGAATCATAAAGTTTAGCAGTTTTTAAAACAGATATAAGAGGAACTAGAACTTGGTCTGAAGATACAAAACTATGTGTTTTGCTGACTTAAAATTAGAAGTTAATATAAACCTACAGAAGCTGGAAGTCATGATGTAAAGCAAATGCTTAGGTCCTAAGTACTCTCTTATCTGGGTTGATCTGTGAGACTTCCGATGTCGTAACCAGCTAAGTAATATAGTTAAAGCATGCAGCTAATACAGATGCTTTTTTTTTGCTTTTTTTTTTCTCTCCTTATAAACAGGAAGCATATTTAACATTCTTTGTTTATGCGTTTGACAAAATGAATTTTTGAAGAATTCTAAAATCTGCCAATGAATACTTAGTGTTTCAGGGTTTGCCTTACTCTGAAAAGCGTGTTCTTGATTTGGGAACCTGGCTTCTTGCGACTTCTGTGCTCTATATCTTGTCACATTCCAGAGAGCTTTTTCGGCTAACAGTTTCAGAGAGGATCATGGAAATATCTTTGAGGGCACTTAGTACAGCGCATAAAAACTAGGCAGGGGGTTATGGTGAGTGTGGGATGTCAGTCCCTACGGAATGCTCTCCTCGTGTCTAACAATATTAATCTTTGGTTGATACTGTTTGTTTACTTCGTTGTGAATTTGCTCACTGGAAAACATCTGATATTTTTGCTTCCTTTTGAAGGACAAGATAAAAACTTCCTTATACTTTCTGGTTTACTTACCATAAGAAAAACATTCATGCTTTTATACTTGAGCAATCCTTCAGGTGAAATTAGAGAAGTATTGCACTGCTTTGTATTACTGTGAAACCATTGTTTTTAATTCTCTTTATTATTGCAAAATGAAGCATTTACTTCATCTAGAAGAGAATAATTTTCTGTGGTCAATAAGAGGCTGCAGTTCAGTTTCAACTTAACTACTCCGAGTGCATTTACACTTTCTAATATACTTCAAAGACACATGAATAGTCATATGTGTGCCTTCTAGATATCAAACTTAAGTTGACAGCATCTTTAAGATAAGAAATGTTGCCTATAGAGACACATCGGTCAGTTGTCCTAAAGCTGCTTCTCTCTCTTTCAGACTAAGAGTAACGATGACCTCTTAGCGGGGATGGCTGGTGGCGGTGGAGTGACAATGACCAACGGTGTTAAGGCAAAGAAGAGCACTTGTGTATCAACAGCCTCTTCAGCTTCAGGGACTACCATGAGCAGTCTGGAAAATAAACAAAAAACTGTTGCAGGTAAAAGGGTGCATTGACACTACAGGAGGGTGGTTGGATGAATTCATATATTCCTGTTGTGTCGTGAGGGTCCAAACTGCCTAATTAAATGATCAGTAAGGCCACACTGAAATTAAGCACCTCCTGTGCTTTGGCCTTGGTCTCCTTTTCCTGTCTTGTAATAATGTGATTATCTGTGATTAAAAATACTGCAACAAGAAGTTAGGTATTGTTTTATGAAAACAAAGCAGACAGCTTTCATAACCTGCTCAGGAAAGTGGTATTTTGTGTTTTACCAGTACAGACAGAAGTGGTTCTTGCTTTCCATTGATAAGTTTTTGGATTCAGTACTCTAGCAAAGTTACAAAGTGCCTGGGAAAAGGTAGTAATAGCAGTAATCCATCCTGATCCTTCTCAAATACGATGAAAACATTTAAAGCTTAACTTTCATTTTGGGAAATCATAATACACAATTCATCACTTAAAAGCTTACATTCAGATCTGCTGAAGAGACAAATTTGAATTGCAGGATTAGTGCTTTGGGGCGGCAGGGGGAAATGCAATCTATCGGAAACTGTTTCAAATGATACAGTTTATACTTTAACTAATTTTCAAAATGCTGGTGGAGCCATACCTGTGTCAATTAAAATTGCACTTGTTCATAAGCATTCTGACAGCTTGAGGTTAGCTAAGTGCTAACTGTAAATATATTTTATGGAATGAATTTGTCAATGTGTTTTGGAATAGCAGTCATTATATAGTGGATAGGAAATAGATGG
Organism: Tinamus guttatus; assembly: GCF_000705375.1. The sequence continues at coordinate 624,297 of NW_010583397.1, read as the reverse complement.
TCTTGTTTTATAGATACTGGTTTTGTTAAACTAATGTTTCTAACTTTCGAAAAACATATAGGTACAAGTTCCACAACTAAGCGTAGCACTTCATCTGGGAATAAAGAATCAAGCTCTTCCAGAGAGAGAATACGTGACCGTTCCCGTTTGAGCCAGAGCAAAAAGCTGCCTTTGACTGGACAAGGGACCAATGATATAGTACTGGCAAAACGTTCCCGTAGCCGTACCAATCCGGAATCGGATATTCGAATGAGCAAGTCCAAATCAGACAATCAGATCAGTGACAAAGCTGCTTTGGAAGCAAAGGTGAATGATCTTCTGACTCTAGCGAAAACTAAAGACGTGGAAATCTTGCATCTAAGGAATGAACTAAGGGATATGCGTGCTCAGCTGGGACTTAATGAAGATCAAATCGAAGGCGATGAAAAATCTGAAGAGAAGGAGGCCATTGTTGTCCATCACCCCACTGATGTCGAGTCCACATTGCTACAGTTACAGGAGCAAAACACTGCCATCCGAGAAGAGCTCAACCAGTTGAAAAATGAGAATCGCATGCTGAAGGACAGGCTAAATGCATTGGGCTTTTCTTTGGAGCAAAGGCTGGACAACTCTGAAAAGCTCTTTGGCTATCAGTCTTTGAGCCCGGAGATTGCAGCTGGCAACCACAGCGATGGTGGTGGTACTCTGACTTCTTCAGTGGAAGGTTCTGCGCCGGGATCAATGGAAGACCTATTAAGTCAAGATGAAAATACTTTGATGGACAATCAACATAGTAACTCAATGGATAATTTAGACAGTGAGTGCAGTGAAGTTTATCAGCCACTGACATCAAGTGATGATGCCTTAGATGCTCCGTCATCTTCAGAGTCTGAAGGTGTACCGAGTATTGAAAGATCTAGGAAAGGAAGCAGTGGCAATGCCAGTGAAGTGTCTGTAGCTTGTCTGACCGAACGGATACATCAGATGGAAGAGAACCAACACAGTACAGCAGAGGAACTCCAGGCAACACTTCAAGAGCTTGCAGATTTACAGCAAATAACACAAGAGCTGAACAGCGAGAATGAAAGACTTGGAGAGGAGAAAGTAATCCTTATGGAATCTTTGTGCCAGCAAAGTGACAAATTGGAGCATTTCAGCCGGCAGATCGAATATTTTCGGTCACTTTTAGATGAACACCATATCTCATATGTAATTGATGAAGATATGAAAAGTGGTCGCTATATGGAGTTGGAGCAACGCTACATGGACCTTGCAGAGAACGCTCGGTTTGAGCGAGAGCAGCTGCTAGGTGTTCAGCAGCACTTGAGCAACACTTTGAAGATGGCAGAACAAGACAACAAGGAGGCCCAAGAAATGATAGGGGCATTAAAAGAACGAAATCATCACATGGAACGGATTATTGAATCAGAGCAGAAGAGCAAGACTGCAATAGCATCTACCCTGGAGGAGTACAAAGCCACAGTAGCCAGTGACCAAATTGAGATGAACAGGCTGAAAGCTCAGTTAGAGCACGAAAAGCAGAAGGTGGCTGAGCTATATTCCATACACAATTCTGGAGATAAATCAGATATACAAGACTTGCTGGAGAGTGTCAGACTGGATAAAGAAAAAGCAGAGACATTGGCCAGTAGTCTACAAGAAGAGCTGGCCCACACTCGGAATGATGCCAATCGATTGCAGGATGCCATTGCTAAGGTATTGCTTAAAACAAGCCAGTGTGTATTAGTATTGGGTGTAAACAACACAACTCTTGTTATCAGTCATTGCAGTTCTTCTAGAAATAAAGGATTAATTTAGGTTTATCAGATTGTGGTAATGTTAGGATTCTTTCTTGTCTTACGAAAATTGTGTGCATCTTCTTTTAAAATGCATAGATACATTCAACCACAGGGTGTTTGTTTATTTCTTAAAATACCCTTATTGAAATTCAAATTATGCTGAGGGATGAACTTATACAGTATGTTAAATACTGTATGGATTTTATGCTTAAATTGTATACCTTCTGCAAGAGTTTCAGGGAGTTTAGTGCCAAAGTGGGGAAGGGGAGATGTCATGGGAGAAGGACCTGGAGTCACAGTGTGAGTGCGTTGTCCAGCTGTTGTTGACTTGTAGGACCTTTTAGAGATGTAGAAGGAATGCTTTCAAGTTTATGTCAAATTTCACATCTGAGTGATATGTTAGTTGCGAAGCAACATCTTTTGTCAATGGCCAGTTAGAATCAACATTAATCTGAAAATAAATATGTGATTCTAATAATTAGTGTTGGGTAGTATTATTGCTGTTATAAATTAATTGAAACAGATGACTTAAAGCCGGGCATTGTGTTGATTAAAATTGGTGCTGGACTGTGGTGACCCACCCTAAGCCATGACCTAATTTCTGTTGTTTTTTTGACACCCTATTTTTGCCACTGGGCATGGGGGTTAATGTTACCGTGCCTCTGATCTCAGCTTGTATTACTTAAGTTGCAGTTTCATGTGGCAGGATAAAACAGTCTCATTGCTCCCAAAAGGGAGAAGTCTGCTACCTCTTCCTTTCCTTGTTTTTATTGAGGCAGTTCAATAGCTTGTAAGGCTCCTCTGGGAACTACTTCAATTCACTAACACATCACACAGAAATAAGAAGCTTTCTACTTTGTTAAGGAAATGAATCATCTCTCAGAGCCAGCAAGCACTAAAATTGATGCATAGGAGAGAAGGCAGATGTTTTTGGCAAGAGAAAGAAAGAGAAAAGAGATTTTCCAGGGGCAGCTAGATGTTAAATTGGACCAGCTGCTAATGCAACCACAGCCTTGGTACTATGGTGGTATTGCTTTGCCTGAATGCAAGTTAGTACTATTACAGAGTGGCTGGGGAAGGCTCATATAGGCGACTTGGGGATAAAAATGTTTTACTCTGGCTCAGGAAAATAGTTGCACTGTAACCATACATTCTTAAAGGCTTGCATTCAGCTTCTTGGCCCATACCTTTTATAGTTGTGAAGATATACTTTAAGTATGATAGTTATGAAACTAAAACCAAAATGTGTTTTAAAATACAATCAATTTAGCTAATAACGTTATGATACGGTATTTCTTTTTCAGGTTGAAGATGAATACAGAGTCTTTCAAGAAGAAGCCAAGAAACAAATTGAGGATCTCAATGTGACTCTAGAAAAACTTCGGGCAGAGCTGGATGAAAAAGAGACTGAGAGAAGTGACATGAAAGAAACTATCTTCGAGCTGGAGGATGAAGTAGAGCAGCATCGTGCTGTGAAACTTCATGACAATCTCATCATATCTGATTTGGAGAGTAAGTATTAGGAGTTTCTCTTGTGAGGGAGAAGATGCTTTAAAATAGCTAAAATAGAATGCTGAAACAGTGAAAATATTTTACTTGTCTTTCGTTTATCTGAATTCTAGTTAGACTGGCTTTGCAGAACCCTTATACTATGGAAAGAGGTCATTGCATTGTCTTTGCTTTTCCAGTCTAGTTGGTGTGGGAACAAAAACCTGTGAATTAAGAATAAATATAAAATCTGATAATGCTGTTTTCAGGTTGTTTTTTAAAATGGAAGAACATGTAATTAGAGACTTAATAATAGTGTGCGGATCATGCATTTTGAAGACTGGATGATTGATGTAAATTTTTTAAGAATCATCTTTTTAAAGTGCCAAAATATCAGAAGTTACTAGGTACCTTCAGAATCGGTATAACTGGTGATTCTTTGCACTTGAAGAAAGGTGTTTTTCATGGAAAAATGGGTGGGTTTAGGGATGTAAGCCCTAAAATGCACAGATATGACATGTCCATGACATGTGTATGACAAGTTGGCATGTCAATATGCATGTATTATGTACTCCTTTGTAGATTTGATCATATTATTGTATCCATCTGTCACCTTAGAATGAATTTGACAGGCTTCAAGAAAGTTAGAATACAGCTTTATCTGCTCACTGTTGCTACTGTGGAAAAAATGGTTGGGCTTTGTAATGAAATTCTTCTTTTCTGCATATTCACCTAGTTCTTTGTGCTTCAGTTGCCTCTCTGATCTCTGAGACCTGCTCAGGTGTTCCTGCCTGAACTTCCTACCCTGTGAAGCTGTTTGGGCACAATTTTTTTTTATAAAGTTGAAATACCTGCTATTCCTTTGTGGTATACAAAGACTAAACAACATACTTTGACCTTAACTATTATTAGTTTTAATAGTGAGGGCAATGTTCCTAGTAAAGATTTTAAATTGGTCTGTTATCAGGAAAAGGTGAAGTCTTAAGCAACTTAGACAAGCTAATTTAAGCCCAGTGTCTTCAGACATGTGGCTCTCAGCTTATTTCTGCCTAAGCAATACTTCCTTATCTTAAACTGGTTAGTTTTCTAGAGTTGGCCTAGGTTTTTACTCTTCATTTCTTTTCTACTCTTCTATACCAAACCAAAGACAGACAATGCAAAGAATGTTTCTGCAGTCTTATAAAATAGCTATGTCTGATATTTCAGACTGGTAAAAAGATCAGTTGGACAAACTCAAGCTTGGACTGGGATTTGTGAGTAAAATTGTGGCAGTCTTTGCTACTCGAGAAATAGTTTAGAAAAGCCATCTCTGCTCACTGATGGCTTAATGTGATCACTTCAGGAGGAGCTGAGCATTTTTGGTACAGGCCAGAAAGAGAGTAGCATCTAGTGGCCATAAGGAAGAATGACAGCCAAGGAGTAGGATAGTCCAAACTTGTAAATCTTGTAAACTTGTATCCATGTCTTTTCAGACTTGGATAGTCATTTCATCAGTGTGAATATATTATGTTCAAGCTCTTAAACATGGAGAATTCAATTGCAGGTTTATATGTCTTAAAATGTTACTTAGAAGAATGGTGTTTTTCTCAGCTGAAATATCCACCAGGAAAGAGCACCAGAGTTACTTTAGATTTTAAAATATCAGAAAACCTAACTTTCCCTTTGGCGAGAGAACTTGCCTAATGGCAAAGCTTCCTAGGGAATGAAGGTGATGATAACATGGCTGAAAAACGATGGAACGTTATTGGCTAAAGAATTGGCAGAAAAGAGGGCTCACAGTTAGGAGAAAGAGGCTCCCTGGATGAGCTGGTGAGCGCCCGTGTGATCTTCATGGGCAATCGACATGAAGTAGCGATGTGGTGCTGTGAGCTGCCCTGGCTGTTGGGGCGCGTGCCCTTCGGCTCTCCCAACCATAGAAAGACACATCAGAGCCTATGATGAAACATGTTTCACAGGGGTAAAAACCACTTTGAGGGATAGTGTATCATGTCTAAGGAGGCCGGGGAACATTGGAGCGAGCAGGATGTTTCATCTGGGCACCAAGGCATGCGGGGACGGCCCAGGGCGCTAGATGGCGCATCTGCTCCGCCTCACGGTGCCCCTGCGCGCTTAAAATATTCTGCTATCCTATAGATACGCGCCTATATATATATATATATATACACACATATATATATATACACCAACTGAGTAGACCAACTGCCTGCCAGTGATAAGCTCCAGGGCAGCTTTGATAAGGAAACTGCCTGTGCCTTGGGGTGTTTGACCAGCCGCTTCCTCCAGCTGTTAGTGGAAGGAGGAAGCTGTTAGTGACCCAGCTCTATTTATGTACATGTAGTTACCCTAGGATAGCGTTTCCTCTGCTATGTGTGGAAATGCTGTTCTAGACCAAGGCAAACCAATGTAACTGGTACAAAAACTGAAAATGCTCTCTCTGAGTTTCCCTGAGTTAGATTAACTGCTTTCGTGTTGTTTGTTAAGGATTTCAATGGCTTGAGTTACAAAACGACCACAGGTGTCTGAATGCAGTATCTTAATTTCAATACACTATTTGTTTTTTAAAAAAAAAAAATGTTGATACTAATTTTTATTTTGTACTGCTTCTATCTGTTAATTCTAAATAGCAGACATTCCAGAATTGACTGGAAATCTCATGAAATTCAGGTAATAATCTATTAAAATACCCGCCTCCACAGTCAAAGCTTGTAGTCTGCATTTCTCGTAACTAATTTTGTGACCTTTCAAAAAGCAAGAAGTTGTCAAGCTGTGATTTCGATTAATATTATTTTGTGAAATAGATGTAATTGAATCTTGCACTGAAACCCAAGCAGCTGGCTGGTTCGTGCACTTGCCAGCTTTGATTATCCAATTCATCTATCCAAGCGGCTCCCTTGCTCTTCAGTTGCCCCTGAACAACAGACACCGTCCAGTCCATCCTCACCTTCCTTTCTTGTCTAACATCCTTAAAAGTAGGAGATTGGGTAACTTTCCAACTAGGGTGAAAACCGGGGCGGGCAGCAGCCTCTGCAGGTGAAATGGGCTGGTGGGTGTTAAGAGGGGAGTGTGAGGAGGAGGAAGGACAGGTACCACAACGCAGGCATGTAGAGAGCAGCTGCCTGCATACATGCTTTATCCGCTTGAGTTTTTAGGCTGTAATAGGAACACACAATGTAAGAAACAGTTCAGGCTGCAGGAGGTGAAATCACTGATTAGTCATGATTTAGATTTCAGGTTCCTTTCAGTCACCTCTTGGTAGGTTTTTCCTTTTTTTTCATCTGTGTGGATTGGGGATGGAGGGAAGACCATTTCAAGAATGGCTGTAAAATGCCCTGTATTGTTTATAGTAACTGCAGAGTATTCAGACCATTGTGTTTTACTTCAAAGCATAAATATACTAAAAGTTAATGGTGCATTTCATATCTCACAAAAGCCCCGAACAATGGCATTATACAAGACTGAGTCTGGATGCATTTCGAGTTTCTGGTTTGTGGTTATTTTTAGATGAGCCATAGCTTGTTTGGACTTGTAAAAAGAACTGGTATTTTTAAAAGCAACATTTTCTTTTAACTGTTTTTTTAAAGAGAGAATGGTCAAATGGTCATCTGCTACAGTTTGTTTCCAACTGCTACTGGAAGCTCTTTTGGGTGTGTTGAGCTGCTGTCAGTGTTATCTGTTTCACGGTGGAGGTTTTTTGCATGGATTTAAAGAAAAAAAAGGTGATGGACATGAAAGACTCGTATACCTTAGACTTAAAGCTGGCATCGCCTTTGTGTTTTGTCCAACCAAGTTGTGTGTGCAGCCAAGCTGAGACAAGCTAAGAAGTGGAGGATGGCTCTGCTTGAGCGTCATGGTAGCGTGCAATCTGAGCAGTCCACAGAGTTAGGCTTATCTTCCAGGCCTAACCATCAGTTGGGTGTGTCTTAAAATGTTCAGTCTTGGAAGAGGGAGATAAAAGTAGACGTGTCTGTCTAGCTGTAGTGTTTCAAGTTTTCCAGGCCTGAAAGGTTATCATGCTTGCAGGCCAACTGAGGTTTGTATCCTTCCTGCAAAGAAACCAGCTGTGGCATTAAAAGTCTTTGTAGCCGGGCTGTTGAGGCAAAGCTTGAAGATCTTCAAATGGAAATACTGCAAGCAATTCCACAGCTGAGGACCAGAAACAGGCAAATACTTAGGAGCATAACGGGAGGCAGAAGAATGTACACATTGGCACATAGCGGTTTAAATCCATTCATCATCCTTGCATCTGACTTAAATGGTCTGAAACACTTTGTGTTTTCCATTTAACTGCCATAGCCTTGTTTATATCGTGAGGAAAAGCCCTTCGACAAAAGAACAGGAGTATTGAAGTTCTTGGCTTGCTTGCAGAGACCAAGGTTTAAGCAGGAGGACACTGAATGAATCCTGATCTGATGCTTTGCCAGAGACCTGATACCTAAATAAAAACTCAGGAGCATCTTGCCTGTTACAAAATGAGAGCCCTAAAACTTTACTTTGTCAATGTGCTTATGCTAGTGTATGTATGTATTTAATGATATTCAAGCATCTATTATACAATTTCATAAACTTTTGCCAAGGTTTTTTATTTTTAACAGCTTAGATATATCTAAGTAGCTGCAATATTCTTGTAATAAAAGCATTGCTAATATAAACTTTTTTTCCCCACAATTCTTGAAATAATGAACTTGAGCTGAAAAATATAATTAAGCACAATGGGCTATACCAGGAGGAGGTACATAGTTCTTACTGTTTTGACATAGCTACACAATGCTATAGAAATCAAATGTCCCTAAGATCCAAGGATCAGCAAGGTGATACACTAGTTAGAAATTTATTCTCTGTTCTTCATCAGTTGCTCAGTTATGAATGGAGAAATCAATCATGCTGTCATTGAGTGCCCAGCAAGGTACCAGCTAATAACCAGGCAGCCAGCTGGGCAGATGCTGGGTTAGGAGCTGGGAGGGATCGCGCTGCTTACCCGCTTTGTAGAGCTTCTGACAAATTTAGGGGGCCCTTTCTCTTTCATGGCATCATCTTAGTAACTGCTTGTGCCTTTACGCTAAGCAGAGCATATTTCAGCTTCAAACAGGGGTGTGATGCACAAGAACGGAAGGGTCGTGAGCACGAGTGTAACTTTATCCCTGTTGAAGGCAGAGCTGTGAGTGCTTTTTGTCAGCAGCTTGGTGACAAAGGAACATGAATCAAAAGGTTTAATGTAGCTCCAGCTTATACATAAAGAGGAAAGCCCTCCAAACACCATTTTTTAAGATGTTTCCATGTTACTTGTGTAAACTGTTTTTATGCCTTTTCTTGCTGCTTTGCCAAGTTAAAATTGTGTTTGGATTGAGAAGAGTCTGGGATTTGTGTCAGAACTGAGTTATCCTATGCTGATTTTTCCCTCTCCTCCATATAGAAGTATGTATGTATTGACATTTTTGGTTAGGTAACTTTTGACCATATGTTTTTCCTTGGGTGGCTTTGGATTGTAAAAATGATGTGTTTTCTGAGTGTACATTTTAAAATGCCTACCTGTTCTTTTTGTTTCTGTTTCTTAAGTAAATAGATGTCTGACTTGCAAGAAAGCTGCATTTTATTTATTTATTTATTTATTTATTTTTTACAGATACCGTTAAAAAACTTCAGGACCAAAAGCATGATATGGAAAGAGAAATAAAGAATCTTCACAGGAGACTCCGGGTAGGTTAAAACCTGAAAGCCAAAGTATCAATATATGTAGTATGTTGGAATGTCTTAAGACCTTCGTGTGAAATTGTGTAAAGGTCATTTTGAATGTTGATACAACTAATAATTAATTGTTCTAAGAGAATCATGACATGTTGGAATATCTTTACAAACTGTAGAGATTAAACAATTTTTGCAAGATTCTCCAAGTCCCAGAAATATGGCACTGAGCTTGGGAGTAATTGCTCTGGTGTCTTCTGATGCATAGCTTCATATATATATTTTTCCTCCACTATAAATATTTTCTGAATTTTTAGAAATGAAGGTTAAGATCTAATTATTTCCAGCAGAGCTTTTTCAATATAACTTATAATTTAGCTTGTGCTTATTGCCAGAGATGAGTGCCTTTATCACCCCCCTAAATTGTTTTCTGTAGCAGTGTAGGAACACTATGAATAATAGGGATAACTATTTTTTTAAGCCTCAAAGTTGCTGCTGCTGCTTTCGATATAAAGTTTTGTTTGCTTGTAGGAGGAGTCAGCAGAATGGCGTCAATTCCAAGCTGATCTACAGACTGCAGTGGTTATAGCAAATGATATAAAATCTGAGGCCCAGGAAGAGATAGGAGACCTAAAGCGTAGATTACATGAAGCTCAGGAGAAAAATGAGAAGCTCACTAAAGAGTTGGAGGAAATAAAATCACGCAAGTATGCAAAAGACAATAGGGATTTAATTGCTGCTCTGGGGGGCGGGTACCATTTTGGAAATTCAGTATTTTACCTATTTTTGTCACCCTGAAAGTTCATAAATCTTACTGTGGCGATCCATATTTCAACTAGCTGCTTTATGTAGGCTTTAAGGAGTGAACTGCAAAGAAATAGGTAAACTTGTATTTAAAATAGATACAAAAATACTGTGTATATATTTGTGTGTTTGTTTCTTTGTACTGTCTGCTCTCTCTCTCTCTCTCAAATTATATTGAGTATGGCACTTCTACCAGAGCAGGTTGAAGGGGAGGATTTTTCCCAGATAACAGCTGGACATGCTTTAGTTTGTCTCGGTATGAAAAGCAAGCAGTGTTAGTTTTCCTGTACCATCACAAATATTATTTGCTGCCGGGGCTTTTGCTGTGGCCAAAAATACAGTTGCTTTTCTTTGCATTGGAAGAAAACTCCTCTAATTCTGCATATATCTTGTGCTGTTTTATTTCTACTGATAACTTTTTTCTGAGAATAATTAGAAATGTCTTGTATATAAATTAACTTATTAGCAAACACATTTTAAATTTCAATCTATTGTAAGCAGAGCTCGGTGACTGAGTTATGTACAAACTGAATCTTACATCTTTCAGCAAAATGAAAGTCTTCAATCCATAGATTAAGGACATAATGCCTGTCAGCATTTGAATCATGACTGCTTTGTCTCTAGGGTCTGAGTAGATGTTTAACTTCCAATGATTACAGCAATGATATCACCAGTATATAGCTGCTGTGCTGGACAAAAGTATCCTCTAAAGTCTGAAGTAAAAATAAGGCAACGGTTAATGAGTTTAATGGTCAAAAATAGATTTTTGCCATCATTTCTTGCATTGTGACACTGAGTACAATAATCACCATAAATACTCTGTTCTAAAATCCCTTTTTTGTTTGGAAATTATGACTTAAACTCTGCCTAAAGAGGTATGTCAAAAATACATTCTTCACTCCATGATACTGTTTTCTATTTATGCAAGTGGAGGAGAAAAATATTCTGAGCTGATTGTTTTCAAATGAAATGGCCACGTCCTTTGTCCTCAAATTTCCAGACAACAGCATACATGCGTATGTTTATATTTGAGGGATGGACAGAAATTAAGCTTTAAATTGAGTATTGATTTGATAGATTTTTCATGGGTGCTTCAAGTCTCTTGCTGATAAATAGTAAGACTTTACAGTTGTAATTTAGGGTAGTAATCTATTGCAAAATTACAGTGGAAGGAAAGCTAAGTTAATATAATGAATTGATTAGACCATAAATTTTGAGGTTGGCTTCAGCTTTGTGTTCAATTTTTAACACTTTCTGTGTCTCACGGATGATTTAAGTGGATTACATATTGATTTCAGGCAAGAAGAAGAACGTGGTCGAGTGTACAATTACATGAATGCTGTGGAAAGAGATTTGGCAGCCCTGAGGCAGGGAATGGGGCTGAGTCGCAGATCATCTACTTCCTCAGAGCCAACTCCTACTGTAAAAACACTCATCAAGTCATTTGACAGTGCCTCCCAAGGTAATTATTCTTATCCTGTGAAGTAGCTGTATGGAGTTAGGGATTAGCATATGATGACATTTATACTCTGCTAGTTTATCTAATTCAAAGGTAAATTGCTTTGTGGTACTTTTTATGATATGAGTGATGGCTGATACAAACTAACTTGAACCGGATTGTGCAACAGGTCTCTGACTATGATTAAGTGCAAACATCTTATTTTGTCTTTTTCCACCTTTCCTGTCACATCGCCCATGACTCATATGCTAGACAGTGATTCAGTGCTCCCTTGTATTAGAAATACATGGAAATCATACACAGTCTTCCTGTTCAGATGCTGAACTTGGTGTGCCAAATTAAGCATTCTAGAAGTCATGCAATAGCTAGAGCCAAGTCCTTTTGATAACTCAAGTACGCTCAAGAATGTGGAGCTAATAAAAATTAAATGAGGTCCAACCTGTGTCGCCTGTTAGGAAAAGAAATTATCATAGAGAAATAAGATCTCACGGTTGAGGCGGTGGACTTGAAGCCAATATTTGTGAAAGAGGATGCTGCTGCTAAAGGCTAGCTGGATAAGAAATCTGCGTAGTTACGCTGAAATAGGAAACACTTAGGTTTTTTTTTTGACTGTATGTGATGGATTCTATGAATTATTTAAATTATTTTTATTATTTTTATTATTGAACTATTTCGCTCCCCAAGCCTTTTGACTTTGCAATTTATTTACAGTAATGTCATTGTAAATCTGGGAGATGGGACACAAGGAGGTTTACGGGTACTTCCTTGGCTGCTATCATACACTTTTTAAAACATGCTATTCTTTAAATCCCAAAATCTTAGGGACTGTCTTAGGCAACAGTAGACCTGTACTGCCTCTATGAAGTAACAGTAGTCTGGGACTAACTGTGGACTTGGGAAGAGAGGAAGAAAGGGACTGGTCATACAGGATACTCATTTTGTGCACTCAGTAGCCTTTTATTATGTCTTTAACTGGAGATCAGAGAACCAGTAATGACATTATTTACATCTTTTCACATAATCATATCCTGTACCTTAGCCCTGTCTAACCCCAGTAAACTTCAAAATGTTTTTACTGTGGGTGATATGTCTTCTGGACAGAAAATTAATGTAATTAGAGAGGTGGATGTGCAGGCACACTTAGAAATGCTCAGTCTCTGCATTTAGTTACTAATCGAAACTGGGAGTTGTTTTCTAGGAAAACTAGTGATGTAAAATACATGGAGAGGGTTTGTTGTATAGAAGTCTTCCATTTCACTGCAAAACAACGCACTGCTTATGATGGCTTCCTCCTTGTGTTTCTACTAGTTCCAAGTCCTGCTGCTGCCACAATTCCTCGCACTCCTCTGAGTCCAAGCCCCATGAAAACTCCCCCAGCTGCTGCTGTGTCCCCCATGCAGGTAGGTGTTTTTTGCTTGCCCTTAATCCTGATTTTTGGAGAAGAGCTCGTGAAACTGTAGGTGAAACAGTGGCTGGCTTTGTTGGGAGATGATAATAAAATAGTCTTAAGTAAGTAGTTAACTAAAATGTTCGGTCTAACAGAAGTGTATCTTGCCAATGGCACTTTAAAGAACATGATGTTTGGACCACTTCATTGGAAAAAAGTAAACACTTTTCTATCCATATTGAGCCTGTGTCTCTTATCCCCATGTGTCTGCTCCACATAAAGATACCTCCTCAAGCACTAATATTCTTTGGAGGTATTACTGCTATTTAGGTATGCGTTATTGCATGTCCTGTTAATGTAATACCTCTTTTTAGCATTGTAGAGAAGGAAAAGTTACCAAATATTTAATATGAGCTTTCTTAGTCCTTTACAGAGAATCATAAATTGACATAATTTTGTTGATTATTATTTCTATCCTTACTATTCTTGTGCTTCTGAGAAATATGAGAAAACTTTATCTGCATTCCTTGGTTTTAGAATAGCTGCTTTTCAGTCCTCAGTCCTGAAAAGGCGGTAACACACTGGGGAGTGGACTAAGATCTATGCAGAATCTGTGAGCAATCCTCAGTCTAAATGTATCCCAAGTTGCGTGGGCTTTTGGTATCGGACCTGACTAGGGAGAGATGAAATCACCATAAATGGATTAACTTAATGCATTTTGTACTGACTTGAGAGAGCTTTAGCCAGCTGTTGATTGTACTGAGTGTTTTGTCCTGTCTCTTCTGTAGCACTGTCTCATTTGTTCATCTGTTGGAGAAGTCTGGGTACACTAGGGTTACATCATCAGTACAATCTTGCTCTGTTTTTTAGATTATTGCTGTTTATATCTCACTATCTATGTGAAAGTTGATTTGGGCAAAAGCCAACAAATTTAATGACAAAGTAGATGGGATCAGGTTCTATTTTTTTTTGCAAAGAAAAAAAAAAATATTGGATATTTTATTCTTTTATAATACTAGTAATTCTCCTATTACCTTCAAGATGTTGCTAATCAGAAGTGTCAAAATTTGATTTTTACCATAAGTCAGTGTAATGTTTCAATAACGAATCCTCTCCATGTGAAGTGAGGAATCTATATCAGTTATTGGGTTTTAGTGCTGTAGGAACAATACCTGAGACTGAGCATTTGGTTGCACTCAGCTAGTATAGATTTATTCACTTGAGAATCAATTTCATGAGGCAAATACATAACTTTAAAGCAACACGGAGGAAATAATTTTTTTTCTGTGAAAATTTCTACTGTTTTTCTCATGTTCAGTCACTTGTGCCAGCATCTTGCTGCAGTAGTTAGGTATGACCGCCCTGACACATGTTTTGTTTCCATCAATCTGTCTTTATATGTCTGTTTATTTCAGGAAAAGGTTCACCAAGCACTAACAGATGGATGCTTGTTAGCTGAAAACATTTCCTGAAATACAAGGGGGAGGGCATGTAAATGAATACAATTCTTGTTGTCTTTTTGATGATAGGTTTTCTAGTAATTATCTAGAAAGCAGTTTTGTGACCTCTGTTATATAAACTGCATTTAAAGCACCAAGAGAGCTCAAGAGAAAAGGGGTTCATGTTTGAAAACAATTTTCATCGTCATCTTTTCTTCATTTTCACGCTACTACTTGGATTTCTACTGTGCTGTTCTGCACAGTCTTTATATGTATTTTTTCCTTTTGATTCTGCAATTGAAACACAAGGATTAAAAAGTTGCCATGCGAACTGATCTCCCACGTTATGGATGTCATCCCTGGTCTAAGACTCTTAGGAAAGGTTTGTGTGGCCGTGCTGATTTAACATTAATTTCAGTTACTCTTAATTGCTGTCACAGAGAGGGTATTTGTTTCAGTGGGCACTTAGTAGGAAAATGGCCCAATTTTGGCATTCTGACAAGGTGCATTGGTTGCCAAAGCGATGCTCAAGCACAGAGACTTGCTTCCAAGTGCAGCTGCTTCGGTGGGTGCCCTCTGAGCTCCGCCTGTCGACTTCATGTCCTTGCTGGGCTGTGACATGAATTCCCCTTGCTCTTGTGAGTCTGTGCCTTATTTTTCAAGTAATATATGTATGCACAAGGGGATGTATTTTTTACAACTGAAAATATGGAACAAAACAGAACATGCTTCTGGCATCAGGTTCAAGGCAGTATTGCAACAGAGCAGTTATTTACCACAGCCTACCAGTATTGCAGAACAGTCTAGGAGAGGCATTATGAAGAGAATAATTTCTAGAAAACCAGCTTGGTCAGCCCAAAAGTGAAGCTGGGCCAGTAAGCTTAGTTCCACTATGAGTGGCTAAAAGCAGATCCTATAGAGCAATGCAAGGACAAGCAACCAGATCTGCTGCTTTTCCCAAGTGCTTTTGGTTTCTGTTTTGTGGTTGGAGAACTTCCTGAGGTAAAAGTGGTTTCACACTCATTGCTCACTCTCCAGCCTCCCTTTGCATGTATAGAAACCTTAGGCTGT
Source organism: Tinamus guttatus (assembly GCF_000705375.1). Next base: position 609,192 of record NW_010583397.1, on the reverse strand, counting down.
AAACAATTTGGTGTCAAAGACTTCCACTTCTTATCTATTTAATGTGTGAAGAACTATGTCTGCTTGTTTTAAAATTGCCATTTATAGTTGTGCTGGTGTAAACATTTTATTGAAGTGCTTGGTGCAGATTCATCCGGAATAGATACCCAGGTGGGAGATGAAGGTTGTGTTTCCTTCCATAACCCAGAACAGGTACCACAAGCATTAAGAGTCAGAAACAAAAATATTCAGAGCTTTAAGGATTTTTTCCTTATGCCTCAAATTTGAAGTGTCAGTGTTTCTTTTCCTGTATTTTTTTCACCTACATGCCTGTTCCTCCCCTGCAGCCTAGCAGTACTCCTGTATTCCAGTATTTTTGACATTGAGATGATAATTCATATTATGAAAGAAGCCATTCAGAAAAGAGCAATGGCTTAGCTGGCAGAAACTTTGTCTTCATATTAGGAATGGCTGTGAGAAAGTAACAGATGAGTTTAGCATCCTTATTTTTATCTGTCGCCATAATTACATTATAAAGAGACTTATATATCCTTCTTCAACTTATTGAGATTAGTCTCTAGCCAAAGACAAAATTGGTCTGTTCCTCATAACTGAAAATAATGGCTTCTTCTCAGTATTAATATTTTCAGTTTTTAGTTTTGTTTTAAGAAGTTCTAAATCATAACTTCTGCAAGACACCTTGGCTGTAAAATGATATTCTATGATGTCTTTGACATGCGGATAATTTAAGGGATAGAGATAAAATTCAGATTTTTTAAGGTAAAGCGTGCATACTCTCCTGAGGAACAGATCTAAACATACATACCACTCAATTCAAGTCTGAACTATTTTCATTGTAAATAGTATCCAGAAGACTGCCTTAAGGTTTCCAGCACTTTATTTTGGTAGACGTCTGTGTCGACAAGAAGGTGATGAATATAAGAGCCACAACACAGATTACAAGGCATCTATTTGGCCCCATTTGTAGCCTCCATCAAAGGCGTCTGACTCCTAAGAACTCTTGATCCTGTTATATTTAGCACTGAGGGTATGGAGGGCAGGACTGGTATGTAGCAGTTAAACTTGTTTTTGAATGTATTTCTAGTTGGGAGGAATAAAAAGCTGCTTAAAAAAAAAAAAAAAAAGAATCTCATAGTATGCGTATATGCTTGTTTCCACATCACATGTGTCTTGTTTTGTAAGTAACATGAGAAGGGCCAACCTGCAAATTCATCAAAAACTCAAGCAGAAATGTTTCTAATGCTTTTTAAAATGCTTCAGGAAAAATTATTCCTCCAAAGAGACTTGTGCAGTGCTGCTGTATAGATGCTGACATTTGGGGGACTTCAGAAACATATTAGCTTGTTCATTTTCCTCTAATTTTCTGAATATTGATCACTACATTAGTCTTCACAGTTGGAGTAGTAGGATATTTAATAAGAACTACCAACAAAAAAGTTAAGTGCAGTCTAGAGTATCAACATAAGCAAAACCCAGAAGAGCAAACACTGTTTTATAGCAAGGAGGCAAGACTGGCAGCAAGTTATCAGCTGATTAATACCGTCACTTTCTGACAATATCCGTAAAGGATGTTTGTTTTCAAATGATACACGGAAGTTAGGAAAGTGATAAAACTATTTAGTTATCCACACTGTGCCTGCTTTTTATGTACCTTTGTTTCCTGCCTGAAATTTTGTCTTTGTAATGACAATCACAAAGCTAGCCAAAATGAAATGTTTTTCTTTCAACCACACTATCTTTCTCTGTTGTGATCCTGTCTCCTTTTTCTTTTTATATATTTTTTAAACAAAGACTCACTTTGATATGGTCCCTTATTATAAAAAAAAAAAAAAAAAAAGGTAATAAAAAAGAGGTTTTTTCGTAAGTGGGTGAAATGAACTTTAAAGGTAAGGCAAATCTGACATATCAATTCAAGAAATCATTGCGGGCAGTTTTTGGGTGGCTTATTACAGTGACATTTATCTGCACGTTTAAATAATCTTTGTATTGTCCATGCAGGCTTTTTGATCTAATAAGGGATGAAATATTGCTTTTCTGTTTTTTTTGGAAGCTAGACTCTTAGATGCTGACAGTTGTTTTCTCTAACTGATTTCTAGCACAAAAGCACAATTCTCAGTTGACTCTAAGTTATAAATAAGTAGCCCTGTCATGCTGAGATGCTACAAAGCATGTACTGCAAACTTTTTATCATAGTTTTGGATAAGTCTGTCTTGCCTACGTGATTTGGCTTGAGAAACACGTGACTTTTATTATCTTATGTAGATAAGGCTCATTTAACCTTCTCTTCTAATCTTGGTCCAGACAGAGGGCTGAAAGAGTTCTCAGGATACATATATTACTGGAGGGATTATGTGATTAAATATAGGGTAATAGAAAGGACGGGTAATAAAGAAGGTACGCTTTTTGAAGTGATAATTTTTCTGAAATAAACTTGTTGTCTTCAGTGATTGTGCACAAATTTCATTAGATGCAAGGGTAATTATTGAAACGTATGGTTCATTAGGGTGCAACTAAAATATCTATTTCAGTATTGCACAGTGACTACTGAATTGTCATGTACCAGACACAGATATATCTATATCTGTACACATTTCAAGCTACTAGACATGTATTGCTTAAAAAAAAAAAGGAAAAAAATTACATAAAGCTTAAAACTAGTAGGAAGATAATTTATATAGTTGTCCTATCAATAATCTAAGTCAAAGGAGATGTTTGCCATTCAGAAAGGGAGGGAAAGCCTTTATTAAACAGTCTCTAGTCGAACAATACAGTGTAAATTATAAGTGAGTTTCTAGCCATGGTGTGTGCAAATAAAAATTAACAAAGTCTTTTGATATTCTGAATTAAGGACATTTTTGTCAGTAGGATTTTTCTTAGTGATAAGTAGTTGTGCTCCCAACTGCCAATATCCTGTTATCCTATCCAGGAAGAGGCATTAAGTTGTAAAGGCACATGTTAATGTTGAAAAACAAGCAGTTAAAATTTGGCTATATACAGGGGGTATATAAGGTTAAATAATGGTATAATGTTTAACTAGAACAAGTTTGTACAAACAAATTATGAATCAAGGTGCAAATTAACACAAAAAAGCATCTGGTTTCAATTATAGGCATGTAACTTCACAATGTTAACTTGCAACATGGGTTTGTGGAGCAGGTTTTTAAGAAGAAAAGTTTGAAGAAGTAAAGATTACATCAATTTATGGACAAGTATGTCTATATCTGCATAATGTAGATATGTATGTGTGTAGATATACATTCATCTTCTAAGAAGCAACATATAAGCAGGACATATTTCACTGACTATATTCACTGTGTATTTTTAAAGTTCCTTTATTTTTAGTTCTTTTAGGTTAATAATGATGTCTTTTATCAAAATGTTTAAAATTTATTCTGTAATTCATTGTTTTGCTGGTTTTACCTCCAAATTAAGTGGCACAAGTGCTTTTCTGTTTCAGAGGCATTCTATAAGTGGACCAATCTCAGCTTCAAAACCCCTTGCTACTTTGACAGACAAAAGACCAAGTTATGCTGAAATCCCTGTTCAAGGTATTCATTCCAATTTATTTAGACTTTCCTAGTAAAAATAAATACAATTTTGTATTTGATATCATTTAGTATCCAAAACATCACCATATAATAGATTTTTTTTAAGCAGAATATTTTAACTTTAACATAGTTTAATTGCAAAATGAGAAAGATAAATTTTGATTTGTGTTTCATCACATATGGTGGCTCATCAGAAAGATGCTTTTTGGATTTTCAATGAAGCCATGAGAGCATCCTGATGACTGTGCTTTTTGGTAGTTTTTAATGTTTGCATAACCTGAGATCATTCACAAAATCAGTGCAAGATGATGTTTGGGGCATGTCTTGCTACTGTTTTCCACAGCCTAAAGATGCAAACCTCTGAGTTATGTTACGTATTGTGTGATGGGATTTTTGTTTGTGCCATTCCCCCTTCCCCCCCCGCCCCAAACTGTCTCCCCAGTGAAACAAAGATGATGGTAACATCATACTGCATCTCAAAAAGAAAATATAAACTTATTAAATGTAAAATCTTCAGGAAATGCATCCAAAATTTCATGGAATTTAAATTACAGTTGATTTATCTGTTTCCTGATATTTCCATGTTCTGTGAACCTTGTTTTGTGTCTCAAAGCACTGTTCACAATATGTTCTTCCTGTAAGAGTGAATAGCTATCAGGTGTTGGGTGTAGCTCTCTGATTTATGCCTGTTTTAGGGGTTTTTTTGTAGATGTTTCTCAAGATAATCCCCATATGACTCCAGTCTCTTTATTTCCTCTGTTTGGTATTCCTGAAGTCTGATGATTTCTGAAGTTTTTTTGTAGCACTTCATAATAGTCTGTATGTGCCAGATTTCCTTCTTGCTTTTGTTGAATGCATATTGAAGTTATTTGTTCAATGCAGCTGGAGTTTTAATTTTAGAATACTTCGATATTTTTAGGAATATTGGAATGCCTTTCCAAGAAGATAGTTTAGGATTCTTTAATTGTTGCAGAGTCTGTGGGTTGACACAAGCTTTAAACATACAAAAAAGTGGTATGCTTTATATAGATTTTGTTTTCATTATAGTCAGTTAATGCAAGAGCAGGACTGACTTATGACATAAAGGATGCCAGACAGAAATCCTGTTTACAACTGTACACATTTTAAATGTAACTTTGTAGCAGCGTGTGTTTCCTATCTGTTATGTTCTAATTAATTGGATCTCAAGATTTTTAAAAAAAACTCATTGTTCATTTTTCATATTTTTGGATTCAGGTTACTGTCCTCCAAGCAATGTAGTATTTAAACCTTTTGTATACATTGTAAGTGCTTTATTTGAAGGAATATTTATTTTAAAGGGTGACTTTTTTCCACCAAAAAAAACTAATTTTGATATAATGTTACAGCAAATGGAGTTTCGTTGTAGTTGGGTTTTAGGCATTTGGCAGGAGTCAGCAGAGCTGATCGTTCTCTACAGTATGTGAAAACACCCTTTTTCTCTCGATTCATGGGTAAGATTAAAAAAAAGACACAAACACCCAAGGGATGAAGTAATCTGCTTTTCCAGTCAACAGACACATGCAGTATTTTTGGCAGTATACTAAATGGGAATCCTTCTGAAGCCTTTTGGTTTAACAATTTTTAACAGGCCAGAGAGAGTGGAATAGTAAGAGATGCTTCAAGGGAAGATGGATTGAGAAGGTCATGATGTTTTCATAGTGAGCTCTGTTGGTAGTGGCAAATTTTAGGCCCTCTCTTTCATGCAGATAAAAACAGCTGTCAGTAAAACAGATACACATTCAGTAGCTGGTAGCTAATATTCATGACTTGGACACGAACCTCTTAAAAATTTTAAAACTTAAATTTTAGATTTAAATCTGTTAGTGATGTTTTCCTTCCTTTCGTTTTCCTTTGTCCAGAACACTTGTTGAGAACATCATCTACCAGCAGGCCAGCATCGCTGCCAAGAGTACCTGCCATGGAAAGTGCCAAGTCTATTTCGGGTAATGTCACATTATCTAGCCTTCTGCTGAAAGTAGAGGCTCTTTCATTTCACTGTTGTACATACAGATCTTTCTTTTTCAAGTGAGATTTTTTTTTTTGTCTTCAAACCATCAGCTCTTGTCCAGAACTTTGAGTATTTTGAATGTCTTATTTCTTTTTTTCACTTAGTTTCTCGAAGAAGTAGTGAAGAAATCAAGCGGGATATCAGTGCACCTGATGGAGCATCTCCAGCCTCTCTCATGACCATGGGTACCACCTCACCACAGCTCTCGCTGTCGTCATCTCCTACAGCATCAGTCACCCCTACCACCAGAAGTCGAATAAGGTAACCTCTTTTTGCACTACTTTAAAATGTACTTCCTAGCTATCTACCTGCATATATTTAAAAGCTTGCAGATTTTACTGCCCTCCACGCAATAACGTTCTTTAGTCTTTTAAGAGCTCTGGAAAGTGTTTTCTGCAGCTTGGTATGTATTTTATAAATTAGACAGAAGGCTTTTTAGAATTTATTAGGTCAATACCAAAACCTTATGCTTCACTGGAAAATCAAGCCATGTCACTAAATAATAGTATCACATCAGCTCAAAGTACCATAAAGCCAAATCCAAGAAATAAGCTACAGCCTGTTGAACACATCTTTGTTTCAGAGTGACTTGGCCCCGTGGAGAACATGTGATAAACTTCAGTGTTCACAGCTGGAGACAAAAAGCAGCCATGGCCTAGGCTTAATTCCAGACATTGCCAAGTCTCCTAAATATCCATGAGTGAAAGGGCCTGGGTGTCCCTCAGGTGAAACCACAATGGCCTGACACTCCCGTCTCATTAGTAATGTAGTAAGATAAGTCTGTGATAAATTTTAAACTTTTCCCATCTGCAGCAGTTTAAGCCAAAGGATTTTGAAGTAGTTGAGTCTTGTGTTATGCTAGTGAGATATGCAGGTGACCTTTACTTCGTAAGACTGGCAAACTGGTAGACAGTAGTGAAATTATTTTCTCAAGATCATTTAACATTGAACTGCTTGACAGACCTTTTTTACACCAAAAATGTTAAGATCTAATATACTGAGACCTTGCATTTTGAAATTGAAATTCGGATGCTATTGAAAACTCTGTTCTCCCTGAAATCCGAGGCATACCTGGCTGCTGCTCTCCTTTCACTGTGCAGAAATTTAATTGAGCGTGGATCTGCAGATCCTTTATAAGCAGCGGTGAATATTGTATATATCAGCACACAAAAACAAAAGCTGTGACTAGTGTAAGAGTTGCAATTATGGTATCATAACTGTGCTGCTAGGGCATTGACTGAAATCCTGTAGGAAGAAAAATTGTTGCTAAGTCAGCAGAAGAATCTGCAGCAGTGTTGCAAGGTGAGAAATGGTTTCTTTGGACTTGTCCTCACAATGTCACTGCTGGACAGTTTGTGTGAATGGCTTTCTGTCTTCCTACCTTCTTCTGAAAGTTGTAATATGAACAGTTTTTGCAGAAATTGACTAAAACAAGTACTTGCAGTTTGCCCTGTTCTAGCTGAAACTTTGGCTCTTGGATTCGAAATGCAGTCGACCTAATATACTCACTATTAACATTTATGCAAGTCAAGCCATTCCTCAGTGCCTCCATACAACTTTGTTTCCTTCAGCAGTGTTTTAATAACTGAGAGAGCTGGATATAAACCATGTGCTTCTACTGCACTTTGAGAACAGGCTGTACAGCGCTCTCATGGCCTTGCTTTGTGCATAGCATGAAAGGGGAGACTTTAGGTTTAGATATGTTGTCACAAATCTTGGCAAGTTATCTAAATTTTCATAGCACTGCTTAATCTCTATTGTAGAACAAATATATAATTCCATCATCAGAACTACTAGGTCCCCTTTCGTTTAGTAGTTTGATTTGTTGAAATCTTCACAGATTTGAGAACCTAAGTACGTAATTTCTGCAAGGGCAATTCTGGATGCGTGGTACCTGTAAAGTTTAGATACAATGACTGTTTTATTCACTTCTTTCATACCTAGAATATCCAATCAGCAGCTTCCTTGTAGTGGTGAAGTTCTCTGAAATTACTGAAGTTTGAAGATTCATATTGCCATCTTTCAGTATGAAAGACACTTATGTTTCCTGCTTCCTGTCCTGCTGTGCATGCATGTTTTCATGGGTGGTTCAAATGCCACCTATTGGCATTTATCAAATACTGCCACGTATTTCTTCCTAGGAGCGTTGAGATGTAAGGAGTTCTTGATCTGTAGTACAGTGAAGACTGGCAGAGCAAATTGCAATATATGTTCTAGGACACTAGTCTTGAGGCTATTTCACTGCATGTTGGTGTGTGATTGCTTTTATTTGAGATTTGGATGCTGTTATCCAGAACAGTTGCTTGTGTTGCGTTGATAGGACACATGCACAAAGAAATTCACTTTGCTTGGATGTGCTCTCCTCACCCACAAAACCTACAGAACTGAGTTAAAGATTTAAGAATGACTGCATACAAACTATATTTCAGATTAGAAATATCCAAAAGTTTTAACTTATGATAATATTTGTGGATATCGTGAGAATCTGCATAGAACCACTTAAACAGCAGATGAGGAAATCTTTTTATTACAGAATCATTAATAGCTATCTTTATTTTTTTTTTTCAAATGAAAACCAATAAAAAAACTGAGCAGCAAATGTTGTCATACTTTATATCTGTTAACTAAGCTCCTTGAAGATATGATGCCTAGGCATCTTTGAGAAACTGTTGTCTAGAAATATGCACTAACTTGTATAACAAGGCCACTAAAATTGTAACTTCTCTAATTAGCATAGTGGTTTCTTTCTTAATTTAAATGTTAGTTTCTGCAGCGTGGCACTTCCTTCTTTGTTTTATTTTCTTGAGCAATAAAAATTTTTGGCGGGGGTGATTGACATAAATGGACAGGGTTTCTTGTATTCTTTTTCTTATCTGTAAATACATAAAAATGACTGAAGTAGTTTGACAGTGAATGAAATTACTTTCGGGAGGAATTGAACATTCTTGTTGCAAAGAAAGACTCACAGTATTTACTCTGGTAGTAAATTAAGTAGTTTTCTGTCTCCTTTTGGAAACTCCACATCTCAGACAAATGTTCTGTAGCAAGTGCATGCTGCTAATATTCCAACTTGTTGTTTCAAGGTGACACTTGGAATCAGCCATGAGATGCGGAAGAGATACCATCAGTTTATTCTTTTTCTAAATACAAAATAAAGTCACTTGAGTCAGCTTCATGGTTCAAGTTGCAACTCACCATGTTCTGAGATGAATTTTCTGAACTCCTGGAAATAATGTCATTGGGATTGAAAGACCTTGAAAGAACATTTAATTTGAAGGGAGAGAAAAGATGATTTGCCAGTGATAGCAATTCTCCAAAATAATTTAAATCATTTAAATTTCTTCGGGTATTTTAATGTATTTTCATTTTTCAGTCAGTAGTACTGCTGCTTATTTCTTTTAGACAGTATATTTTTAACCTCTTGCAACCGTATTTCTCATGCAAAATTATTTTATAAGCTACTAGTTACTTTTCTCCCTCCTTTCTAGGGAAGAAAGGAAAGATCCCTTGTCTGCCCTAGCAAGAGAATATGGAGGATCCAAGAGAAATGCCTTACTGAAGTGGTGCCAGAAAAAAACAGAAGGCTATCAGGTAACTGGAGAGCCATTTAACGTAACATACTTGTAGCTGCAGCGCAGGAGACTCTGCCAATGGCAAAAAGCAGGTAGCTCCACACTTCACTGCATAGATTGCAATGGAACTGGTATGTACTGTACTCGCTTCTTGGAACATATGCTACGAGTCCTAACCTAACATTCATTGCTCCTTAGTCACTTTACATGTTGTTAATGTCTTTTTTTTTTTTTTTTTTTTTCTCCTCCTTCTTAAGGGGCCAGCTGACCTGCCATTGAGGCACTTTAAAATGGTAGTTTTAGAGATGGAAACTGTAATGTGAAATTAGCAATGTGAAGTTTTACATTTCAAATGCAGTTGTAACCCTTCTTGGATGTAAAAGAGAGCTTTTTGTAGCTGCCTAGACCAGTTTTATTTGGATCTTTCAGTGTGATCCCATTTAGTCTCTGTTTGGGGACAGTGCTTTGCACAGGTTGTACTGTCTTGCATTTTGTGCTTGGCTCTCTAAGGCAGGTTCATATTTTTTTCATTTAGTCCAAATGTTATCAAAAGGTGAAAGAACTAACAAGTTAACTACCCAGAGTTCTCCTGATTACATTATTATTTTCAAAAGAATAGTGGCTTCAGCAAACTAAACCAGGATGTCTGACCATGATGTATTTGTTTGGTTAGCTTGTATTGAAAATATTTGGAATTCCCAACACAGTTCTTAGTTTAAGAACTTTACTCTTTCCATGACTTGAGACTCACAATGTAGGAGGAAGTTAAGAGCAGCATAACAGGATGATCACCCATCTATAGGAAAAGCAGCAGCTTTTCTGTACAATGGACAGGCTTGTGGTATAAGCCCTCCCCCCTCTTCCTGTGGCACGTCTAGTACTAAATTGTGCTATTTCTGAGAAGAAGTTTCTTTGTGGAAAGAGCCTTTCTCCTTCCCCACCTTTTAAAAAAGGCAGGATGTTATATTTCTTCATAAGTCCTCTCAATCTGAGTGCAAAAATATTTTCCTCGTTATCTTGAAACGAAAGATGAACTTGACAGCTTCCTTTGCTGGTTAGGAAAAATAATAGAAGATATTTTCTCT
>NW_010583397.1:582071-598904 GCF_000705375.1 Tinamus guttatus | reverse complement strand
GCTAATAGTAGGAAGGTATAAGAAGTTGGATTTTTATTTACTTATTTTTGCTTGAGTTATCCTAATTTTTAATTTCTCCTTATAGATTTTTTTTTAATATCGCCTAGAATTTAGTTCTGGTTGAAGACCATATTAGACATGTTCTAATGCTATAGATATAGTTAGCAGTATGTTCATTATGAATAATGTTTATGCAACTTTTGCGGATCTCAACACCACTATCAAAACTATGTGGAGTCAAAGCAAACATCACAGTAATGAACTCTCCCTTCCTCTTTTGAATCCTACTTCAAGAACCGGAGCTCTCCCTACTTTTCTCTTCCCCAAATATTGCCTTTTCTTATCTCCAGGTCCTCCTAGTATTCTTATATTCCTCCACAATTTCCCTTTATCCCCATCATCTCCCATCATGATAACTTCTGCTTTTTTCCTCTATTACTGTTGCCTTTTGGCTTCCATTGGCCAGAGCTTTTCAGAGCTATCTACAGCATCATTGACCAGAGCCATCTTCTACCTCTGAGCTGTACATAAAATATTTGTTTTTAAAAGTCCAGCTGTTGGTATAGAATGGATAGAACCATGAACACTGACTGAAAGCTCTACTTCTAATATAAAACCATGCTTGCTCTTAGAATTATTTTAGCTCTCCCTCTTTTTGTTTTTTTTGCATGCAAAATAGTTCTGGTTTATGTATTTATTAAGTGTAGCCAGATGCAAATATCAATTAAAAGTTTGGTTTTAAGTGTCCAGAATTATAGGTGAGGAGCCAGTGGCTTAAATTGTTAAAAACAAAACATAGTGGCGTTGGCTCACCATTAATAATGTACATTAGGATATTATTGAAGACTATTCTAGCACTGGAGAAGGGTGGTTTGCAGAGCTAACGAGCACGTTCTCTATTGACTTTTGACTAGATTCTATAGTCTAGGCTTGTTTTCTGTGTTAACATAAAGCTAGTAAGTATAGTTCTATCCAGGACTGAACAGATCTCTTAAGATTTGAAAAAGCGCGGTAGCACTCAAGTGTTTTTAAAGCATTTAGATAAATTAGGAACAAATCCACACTAATTTTTGTATGAACAGGTACAAAATATCTTAAATTTGGTAAAATGCCCACTTTGCTCAGGATCTGACAATGATTCAGAGCTCAGGGCCAAGTGGTGCATTTTCCAAAAAGAAAAGAATCCTCCTGGCTCCTCTAAAATATGTGCAGTGTCATAAAACTGTCATGAATTCCAGATATCTTCAAAGCATAAAGCAATCCCATACAGCTGTTGCAAAGCATTTACCCTAGCTGGAACACAACTACTTTCATTTTGATTAGACAACTAATAAAAGTCCAAAAAAGGATATGAGCATGCATGTTTCATGTTAACCAACAAACAGGATACACATATCCTTTACCCATTCTTATCTACAGCAATATTTCAATTTATTTTTCCATTGTTTGCCAGTGTTCTGAGATAGTTTGCTTCCAGAATTTTAACGCACACACACACAGAGAAAAGTCACAAGACAGCTGCAAGGATAGACTGTCTTTTACTTTTCTTTAAGCTTTCCACACCTCATTCCTAACTCCAGATACACTGAAAGACATGGATAAGTCAGTCTTGCAGGAAAGGTCTTCTCATTAGCAGAATGATGCTTTTTCTGGAAAGACAACCTAAATTTTATCTCCTGTACAGATGAAAGCTATATCTTTTCATAAAACAAATCAAAACTTATTAACTACATAGCAGAAACAAACAAAAAGAGGGTTTAGTGTTTTGTTAACCTTTTTATTTTAAATACTCTGGTGTTTGTTTAAATACTCCACCAAACACAGAATTTGGTGGCACTACTGTGCTCCCCTGGCAATCGGATAATTACCTTTGAATTGATTGTGCCACATGAGGACACCTGATGCGAGTCCTGATTAAAACTTTTGACATGAATGTTGTTTGATCAGGAAGCTATAAAATTTGTAATAGGCTTAAACTTTAAAGAAGTCTGTGGATTATGTTTGGTCAACATGTTCAGATTAATGTGGTCTCTTGTAAATGAAACTATCTAGATAAGAATTGGACTTTTAACACAGATTTGCTATGAGGCTGAGTTATTTTGCATGAACTATGCTAGAAATAGGGGTTTAAATCAACTGTTTTGGATTTTTTTCACTGTTACTGCAGTAGGTAATGTAAAATTGCTAGTAACTGTCTGTAGTTGTAACTGTTCTTTGTTTTGAAATGACATTTGCTTTGAAAACAGCACTGTCTCCATAAACCTGGAGAAGGGTCTGGTGTAGCAGGGTGGAAAAGCATTTTTTAAAACTGAAATTCACTATAATTAAAATATATTCCCTTTTTCTGCTTCACAGAATGAAAAAAAAAAAACAGATTCAGTAAACGGAGCATATAGAAACATCAACTATTTTGTGTGCTTCAATCAAAAGACAAATTTACTTTTCCTGAAGTGCCCTTCCCTCGTGTTCCTTTTTTCCATTTACCCTCCATTTCATTCTAGAAATCAAGAAATGTTTTCCTTAGTAGTTGCACAGTAAGGGTAGAGTAACAAAGCTGAAAGTACAAGATTCATTTTTAAGCCTTATACATGGATGTCTTTATCAACACTAAACTAGACTGAGTGTTACCCTGAATTAGAAGAAGCCCAGAAAGAGGGGCCAGGACTGTGTGCTTGGCTTGGCCTGCGCTCGACCCGGGCTCGCAGGGTGGACCTGCTTGTCCTGGTGCTGCTTGATTCACGGAGCAGCCAGGCTGCCAAGACTCTGCTCCTCGTTTCAAGCTGCGCTGCTTTAGCCAAGAATCCTTAAGGAAGGACATGCTTCCTTTTTCTGTTTGGATTGGATTCTGTTGCAAGAGTAATGTCAGCTTGTTGGACTTAATTTGTTCTAAATTTTGTCATAATTATCAGGCTGTCATTATCTCTGAGTGCTTTAAATGTTAATGTCTGAAGCATTTTTTGAAAATGGCTGTTCTTTTTGTGTGTGTTTTTATTTTTGGCTAAATCCAAAAAATAACATGTCTTTGGTATGGAATGAAACATGAACAGTTGATATTTATGGCTCTTGATAGTTGGTTTGCCATTTATTGCTTTCCCAGCAGCTGGGAATTAGGAGGCAGTAGTTGGGGCTGCTGTTAATTCTATCCCAGAAATACTTTTCCTCTCTCACCTATAGCCAAAATCCTCAGCAGAGTTAGCTTTAAGCCAGGCTTTGTGAACTGGTGCATCCTGATTCAGTGGGGAGTAGATAGTAGTTTGCACGGATTGCAGGAATGTCACAGTTGCCAGGGCCTGGGGCTACACTGAGCAAACAAACACAGGGATTTAGCAGTAATTTGCATGTTCTCCTCTTTTTCTCAAGATTCAGAGTTTTAGGCATCTGCAGTCTGGAGCCTCAAGCCAGGTAACAAGCAGAATCCAGTGCCATGCAAAAGAAGGCGGCAAGGTCTTCAAGATTTGGTTTCCAAAAGATGGAGATTGTGCTGTGCTGCATGGTCTGCAAAAGTCACAGGTTGAGGTGCAGGCAGGAATACGAGACTGGCCAAACTGCTGAGCTAGGGCACTACCACCTTTCCTCCAACATGAGTTGATCTGTTTGCTTTACAGGACTAACCCTGGTTTTACATGTGGACTGAGACATTTATCATGGATATGATGATGTCCCAACCTAAGCTGAGCTCAGGAAAATTCTAGTATCAACACGTACATTACTTTGTCAGGCACAAATCAGATTTTTTTTTTTTTTCCCTGAAGTGGCCTTTGGAAGTGTACGTGAAGAAAATAAGACCTTAGCCTCCCCAGCAGAAGAGTCAACCCTGTCTGAAAGAGGCTTAGATCAAAATGAAAGAGAAGGTAGAACTCAGATGACACCATCCCAACCTCCATCAGGTCTCATGCCGCATCTGGAGCCTTTGGTGCTTGAAACGCTGTTCTGAGCCTGGAAGTTGAGATGTGCGGTGATGGTTTTACTAGATCTCAGTGACTGTTCACATATGTGTGATGTCTGTCTGTCTCCAGTAGCGAGTTTGGTAGTTGGAAGGTGTTACCAGGAACAGAATCAGCATTCCTTTTTTTGGTTACTTCCACCTTTTTTATTGTTAAGGTAGGAGGACCAGCTTACATCACTTGTGAGTCTCAAAATATATGGTTCCCCTTTAGCTGGAGAAGGATTGCTGATGCTGGCTCTAATACAGTAGTAAGACCATAGGATAAATATACTCCAAAAAATCTCTCCAGAACCAAAAGGGAAGAGTTTTTGGGGAACCTAGTAGTCTTTTTTTTTTTTTTTTGAGTCTTTAGAAGCTTTTAGTTCTTTTCTGGTCTCAAAACTTAAACCTCAAGTCTTTTTTTAAACAATTCAATATAGTATAATACAAGATCATATTAATGCTTTTGCTTTCTCAGCCCATTTATCATTAACTAATGCAGCAGAGACAGACATATGTTTTTGTTTTATTTTCTCCATGTCCAAAGTCATTCATGAGCCAAGTTCAGTTAGGATGTGGGAACCTCTCCTGCGAGTGCAGAGCAGGGGCTGAAGAAATAGCCCCCACTGTGTTATGTGATATGTTGCTCTGCTCAAACTCTAACATAGATTTGTGGAGATTGAAGACAGCTGTGAATATGTCCACTGATGGAATAGTTAAGGAAAATTTGTTCTTGGTTTGTAACTGCAAGTTAGAAACTATGGTTTATGTAGTTTTTTAGCTGAGAATTTCTGGAAAGGATAAATCACTGACTCTAGTAGTTAAGATCAGTCTCTTGGGAATTCAAACAAAAAGCAGTGTTTTCAGTGATTATAGAAGATCCTGTATTTAAAATGCAAGAAGCAATGGGAAACAATTTCAGATTTAGCACGGTACTGCTAAAAATATTTTAGAGTTGTGGACTCATTGAAAAGTCTAGGTTGGAAAGGACCTCTGGTCATCTAGTCTAGGGGCATCTTCTGTACAATTGTCTTTTAGATACTGGAGGATTCCGATTAAGTCTTTCCAGAGCCTTTGTTAAGAGTGAATAAACCCAGTTCTTTAAGTCTTCATTTGTTGAGTTCTCCAATCCTCTAATCGTTTTGGTTCACCTTGTTGGACTTTCTTCAGTCAGTCGGGACTATCTTGTGCTGGAGGGGGACAGAACTGGACACTGCAGTCTAGCTGCTGTGTGGCAGTCCTGTCCCTTTTACCTGCTTTACTGCTACTGCCCCAGCTCAGGTTGTGGTTTGCTTTCATGCCTTGCTGACTCATGTTCAAACCCACTTATTCACAACGTAACCGCTATAGAATTTGACCTAAAGCTGATGGATCGTTTTATACCTATCGCGTTTCACCCTTGTTTCAGGAAGAGTTTTCTTGCTCCTTTTTTGTGCGTGGGCCCAAGGGAATGCTCATTTTGACATGGCTGCTGCTACTCAGTTCTTCACAATTTAGCAGGAACTTGAGTCATGCTTGAAATGTAACTGGGTGTGGATCTTCCAGCGTCCCCTGCCCTCAAATGTTAGGGACTGTCACATTTGGTCTGTTTCATATGTTAAATTATATTCCTTCTCATACCCTGTCTCTAGAAAAGCCTTAAAAATCCACAACTCTGTTTTTCATTCCCACTTCATGTTTTCCACAGAGCTTTTTATAGCAACAGCTTATTTCTTAACTCCTTTTGTTAGACTTTGTATGTGTGTGTGAAAATCTCTCCCGAACAATAGAGGTGATTTCATTCCTATGATTAAGTATTGAATTTGAATGGGCAAGGAAAGATAAATTTCCTTCTAGCTTACCTATCTCTAGGAAGGCATATTTCTCATTTGACCATTTATTTGAAAGCGTGTCCTTCAGTTGCTTTAATACTTTTTACTCAGAAATGACTTGAAGAAAAATTCTGGATTAGATTCCAGCAGAATTCTCTTAATAGAGCCACTTACTTAATAGAAACAGTAACAAAGAAGAAAGTCCGTCAGATTTTAGGCTGATGTTCTGTTTACCGTCAATTCTTTTAGAAATAAAAGCTTAATACAAGATTGATTTTATTATACTGAGCAAGCTTTTTCAAAACCCACATGTAGTTAAAAGCATTTGGGAAATAAAATAGTGCTGTATTCAAACGTGCCAGTTATGTGCTCAAAGCCCTACATAAAAAAAGAAATTTTCAATTTAAATGACAAACTTTACGTTTTTTAGACCTGTTTTTTAGTGTCTGACCAATATTGTACATTTTTAGTCTGAGAAGTAATCATCATTCATAATGCTCCGAGCAATTGGAAACAGAAACCAGTCCCTTTTAATTGTTTCCTTCCGCTGTATTTAATTTGGCTTCTCTGAGTGCATTAAGATTCTTGGATGATGGATTTGCTTTCTGCTTGTTGCCTTAGTACTAAAGCTGGACCCGACAGAAAGGTTTAGGGAAAAGGGATATCTAAATTGTATGCAAATGTGTTTTGAGTAGTCTTTTTTTTTTTTTTAATGCTTATAGTCAAAATTCAACATCCTACTAGCCTTAAAGATAGGCTTTAAGTTTGCACAGCAACAGTGTTTAAGGGAAGATGATCCTGTTTCAGTTTCAGTTTTAATTTTCAGAAGGACTGTCTTATCTGTTTTCCTTGTTGTTGACGGGTTGAGATGAGAGAATATTCATCTGTAGCTACAAAAATTGTCCCCAGGATGTGGAGGTGACACCCTTCATCCACAGCGTTGAACTGCAGGTGGAAATAGGTTCTGGCAGTCTCGCACATCCTTGCAGCCTTGTTTTCCAGTTTCGATGAACGTGTTCTTGTCTCTTGATACCCATGATGAATACTGCTGCTAAGATAGTTCTGTTAGTATATTGTTTATTTTTACTACATTGTATATTTTTCTTTCTTTGTGTTCCCTTCTTTCCAGTATCCACTGCTGTTCTGGCTTTAAAGACAGGGTGCAACCCACCATTACCTTTAATCTCTCTCATTCAGTACTGAGATAGGCTATCTGTGTTTCTGTTGCTGATGTTCAAGGTCATTTTTTAAAAATTTTCAAATAAATACTCGTCTGCTTCCTCTGAAATACGTGGAGCAGCTGGGGAAAGGTTTCCCCTGTAGCTAGCCACAAAATCTACTGTCCTTCAGAGTCCTCATCACGGCTTATGGTAAAGCCTAGCGTGGATATGACCTCAGTTGATGAACTATGACTAGTATTTGTCATGCAAATATTTACTCTATTTTCTTTGCTTACTGCTAATCACTATTTAAATACATATATGTGTATATATATAGCATAGCACCTTGCCTCACAGAGCAGTGACTCTTGGTCTATGGTATATGCAGTATGTTCTGCATCCCTTCCCCTCTCACTTGGCTCTCTTGGAAGTAGGGAGAATATTTCAGCCAAGGGGTGAAACCTGGGTCCGAGATCTTCACCCGTAGTAAATTGTATGGCAAAGGAAATCCAATCATTTGTATTTGGATTTTATAGCTAGGCTGCTACAGGTGACTGTAACAAGGAAAAGTTGCTCTCCCCGCCTCTATCCATCTTCCTGATACAGATACTACCAGGAAACAAAGTCCTAGGCCCTGCCCATCACAGGGGAGGGCGAAGGAGGTTTCTGAAAAGCAGCTTTGTAAGCAAGTTGCAAGTAGCAGGAATTTATTGATTTTTAACATACTGATTTAACACAAGCTTTCTACCCACTCCTCCTTGTTTCCCCCTAAAGTCTGGTGCTGTGGGTTGTATTTGGTTGTCTAATTTAAGTAACATAGAAAAAGTTTTAACTAATCATTAGTTGAAATCCAATTTCCTGTCTCTTCTGAGGAGAATAGGAGAGGATTTTTTTTTCTTCTTCTTCTGTGTTGTTTTTTTTCCTTCTTTTTTTCTGTTATTTTCCCTTTCCCAGCCGTTGGCTGGCGGAAGCTGTACATGGAGCACGTTCCCACAACCCGGGGGTCTCCAACAATGACGCTTCCGCCACCGGCGCATCCCGGGGACCGCCGGAGCGCTGCCTGCGCCGCGTGACTCTGAGCACGTACGCTTGCGTCACCGTAGTTTGAACCTGCTTTTTGGTGGGCTTTGTGTGAAAAACCCTAAAGCTGAGCAGGAAATGGAGATTTCCCTCGCGTTCTCCTTGCGATTGCGCTGTTTGTTCTCCCCTGGTTGGGAAGGATTGCGCCTGTTTGCCTTTGGGATCTTGGTTTGAGAAGAAGCAATTGCTTTGGTGCTCAGCCTGTCTCGCACGTGGCTTCTGTATGGGGTTTTGTGCCGGGGCAATAGTGGGCCTGGGGTTTTGTCCTGCACAGGCAGTGGCAGGTGGTTATGGCTTGCGGGGTTGCCTCAATGGAGGCCATGGCTCATGTGGCAGTAAAATGGAACGAGCTGAGCAGGGGCGTCCAGTAGTTGCTGCTTATGCCCAGTCAAGAGAACCATATATATATATAATTTAAAAAGTGTTTTTACATTTCTCCTAGAGGTCTCAAAGGAGAAGCTCGTGTTGTTCCCAGTTGGTTCCTAATTAAAGTTTAAACCCGCTGCTCTCATGGAGCTTCATTAGCCTCTTTAGCGTCGTTTGACTGCCAGCAGCCAAGTGTACAGTGATTTAAAAGGTTACTGAGGGACCTTGTTCCCAGCTCCTTTGGCCCAGACTGACTCTTCTTACTGTAAGTCCATACACAGCCTTGGGGAACAAGGAGTTGCATTGCTGCTGCTGTGTAAATGCATCCAGGAGTGCCAGCTCTCGGCCTTCGCTTGTGTCCCGAGGTGGGTGCCCTGCCACTGTGGGTGTAAATTCTGCGGGACCATCCCAATCTGTGACCAAAACCAAAATTTTGTTTATGATCTGGTTTGCATAAATTTCTGTACAAAAATGGACTGTTCAAAGGAGAAAATAGGTTTGGAAATTTTGCTTGGTGTTAGCTTGGTGGAAGCAGGAAAGTACTAATTTCAGTAGTAACGGATATGAATTTCTTATTCCCACAACATAGGCAGAGCTTATGGTAAAGCTGCTCAGATTTCTTCAGCAAAGGAAATACAAGCACTGACAGATCAGTAAATGATGTTTTTTATTTTTTTGTTTTTCTTTTCTGCAAGAATATCGACATAACCAACTTCAGCAGTAGCTGGAACGATGGCTTGGCTTTCTGTGCAGTCCTCCATACTTACCTCCCAGCCCATATTCCATATCAAGAACTAAACAGCCAGGACAAGGTACAGTATTAAAAATCTCATTATGGAAACTAAGGGACTATGTAGTATGAATTGAGAAATGAGAATGAAGAGATTTCCCTATTTAATTGGTTTGTTTGATTGATTTTTTTTTTTTAGAATTTTGCTAGGAATTGTAACTGTACCAGTACAAACTACCTTTATGCTATTCTTATTTTAACCTTTTACTATAAGATCACTGGGCTAACCAGAACTTTGGAACAGATGCAAGAAAAAAGTAATGGGAGGACATAAATTTAAGCCTGAGGAGTTTTCCATAACCTAAACAGTTTTAAGGGGTTTTTAATGAAAGTTTTGGAAAAAGTTAGTCTTTAAATTTAAAGACCTGAAATCTGTCAAACATGGCTTTTGACATTTTGTTCATTTCTTTCATTATTACAAAGATGATCTTTGATCATACTTCCTCATATTGCTCATTGAGGATTTATATCTCAAGAGTGAAGAATAATCTCTTATGTATTCTAGTGTACTGTGCTTAAAACATGCTGGCGTATTTTCTAGAGATGCATTATTAATGGTCTCTTCTAAAAATATAAAAATATTTAATGAACAGGAAAGAAGTTTTCTTTTATTGCTTATACTGGTTTTAAGAATGAACCATTTTATACTAATTAAGAAAACTCTCAGTGTTCCTCATTAATATTGTTTTTTCAGCATTATCTTCTAATTGAGGAATTAAATGTTTTCCATAAGCTTTTGGATGTTAGGACACTGATTCATGTTGCTCATCTAAATGACTGTGGTCAAATTGATTTGCAAAAGCAGCAGCTTTAATTTAAACATTTTTTAAATGTTCGCCGCTTTTTCAAGTGAAGTAATATTTACTTGGATTCTAACATGTTTTTACATCTCATGCAGAGAAGAAATTTCACCTTGGCTTTTCAGGCAGCTGAAAGTGTTGGCATCAAATCTACTCTGGTAAGTTTTAAGTGCATATTAAATTATGTCCCATTTATAAAAATCAGATTATTCTGTTTTGTACTTTGAAAAGCTTTGTTACTTTATGCCTGAAAATAATGGCAGATGAGCTCATCTAGAGATTATTGCACCTCTATCAGATTTGACAAAATAAGACTCCCAATACCTCAGCTGCTATGCCTAACATTTATCACTCCAATGTAAATCCACTCTTACCAACTTCAACTAATGCTGCTTTTTGCACTAAAGATACTATTTGAGATATAAACTTGTACTCTATTCTGTTGCTTTTTTGCAGCAGCAGCCTAGATGAGTTCTTAAAGCAGGAAGGTTCGCTAAAACTCATCTTTTGGTATCATGAGAAAAATAATAAAGGCAGTGTATTTGCTTGGGTATAATTGGAGAAATTAGTGAGAGAACATGATCAAAAAGCCTTCAAAAGTACAGATGGACTGTACTGATGAACTCTGACCTACTTTTAATTTTTTGGTTTTGTTAGAAATCCTGAGGTGCAAATTCTAGAGCAACTGTATAAACTGTTCTCTTTTCCAGTGTAATATGACAGTCAAAATTTTAACTCTAAATTTAGCCTTCTAATTTGTCATTGTTGCAAATAACTGGACATTTATCTGTTATTTATTAAGATTTCTTGTACAAATATCAGCTTAAAGGAATTAGCAGGTTTCAGTATGACAGTATTTACAGGGGAAGGAAGACTTGCTAAACTGGGAGTACTACAAGCCCTGGTGAACAACTGCAGAAAATCTGCTAACATTGCCAGCATTGGAAAGAATATTTAAGTAATAAACAAAAGCAATTTAAGTAAAAAGTATTTAAGTAAAAAGTAACATATTTAAGTAAATAAAGTAACCTAAATTCTAACAAAGCCATCATAGTTAGCATCTAATAATACAGCTAAGTTGAGCATTTCTAAAAATAACACTTTTCTTGATCCTTATCAGAGCTGTTGTTCCTTCATTGTATTTGCTCACAATGGCATTGCAACTGCTGGGTGTTTGTACGTTGACCTTGCCAGTGATTTGAAACGTGGGAGTTCTCTTACCAAGTTCTGATACAAGAGCTAGACTGGGAGGAATAAGGCCGGGGATTCTGAGACAAGTTGACTATAGTCTAAATGTTTGCTTTCCATCCTTCGATTTTGTGAGATACCTTGTTAGAGACATTCCCAGAGGAAAATTGAATGGCATTAAATTTTCTGTGTGGAAATTGTATCCATGTGCAGGATTTAGTACCCTTGTGCATACTACACAGGTACATACACAGTGTCTAAAGTTTGTTTTCTGTTTGTGTTTTCTTCTTGGCTCTGCTGCAGGAATAGAGAGCAAGTCCTGAAGGATGGATAAGGGTGTAAAAAACACTATTGAAGCAATAGTGACAATCTAAGGGGTAGTAAAGCTTAACCACCTTTCATTTCACCCTTTTGCTCAAAAAAAAAAAAGGAAAAACTCAAAGTACTAGGTTCAGTAGTCTACTGTAAAGTGAGATTCAGCCATTTATTGATCCCTATCCTGATAGAAGTTTTTTTCTTTTGGTTCAGTTAGTATCCGGGCCTTGATTCTGTGCCTCTCAGTTCCTAGGCAGATTTCATTGACTTGCAAGGCTGGTGTTATGGTATGTAAACAGCAAGGTCTTGACTACTAATTTTACTAAGCAGGGGACAACGCAAGCATGTCCTAATATTAGGCGTTTCAGTCTCAAGTCAGCAGAATAACTGTACGTAGACAACCCAGAAATAGCAGTTTGCATTTTGCAAATAATGTAAGGATGCATGGAGGAAAACAGAACTTTCTTTTCTTAATACTTTCAACTATGGAAACTTTCCAGTTGTATCATTACCATGAATTTGCAAGAACATTACCATGTCATTTACAAGGCTGTCATTTCTAATTTTGACCGATGTGTTTTATGTGACAGGACATCAATGAAATGGTGCGAACTGAGCGTCCAGACTGGCAGAATGTCATGCTGTATGTTACAGCCATTTACAAATACTTTGAAACCTGAGACCCTAGTAATCCAACAGACTTGTGGGATAGAACTGAAATTAGCTACCAGATGGAAAACGTACTGAAATGCTAATCTCCATTTCACTGAAAACTGGCAACATTTTGAGTCCTCTCAAACTTCAGTGACATGATCCGGGATTGCTTCGAGTTGCTTCAGCTACTAAGCCTGGAAACCCCTGTTTAAAAGCAAGAACTTGCTGCCACACTGCTTGGAATAACCCAAGTTATTAAGCTATCCAGATTAACTATTAAAAAAAGCCTGGACTTCTTAACGTACTGCCTTTCCAGCCAGACTTCCTGAAGCATTCTTTCCTAAGAGAATGAGATGAATGGACTGTCTAGTATATAGGAATCTGAATGTACAGCTAAAGCTTTGAGAAGGAAAAGGATAATATTGTCATCATAATACTGAACTTTCTGTAGTGTCCCAATACCACAGAGTCTGAATATTCTACCCCCAACTATGGCATCCTCAATGCAGTAGAATTCTTAATGGTGATTTACTTATTGCCTTTATTGCTATTTTCCCTCCTTTAAAATGTGCACAATACTCTAGGAAAACAAGCTTTTGTCCCATAATATTGACTCGACTGAGAAGTGCTCTCAATACCTCGAAGAATTTGGCACAGAAGAACTCTTCATTACCAAGCTTCGTTATAAGCCTACCTCTGTCACAGTGATGTGGCTTCCAACTTTACCTTATGGATTGTAAGGACTAGCACATAGAACTCCTGGTTTTCAGGGTACGGTATGCTAAAAGGAATCTGTCAGAAAACCTCCCTGTGCTTCCATTCTAGCAGAGATTAATCAATAATCTGCCCTTATATGGCCTGTTCTTTCCCCTGTTCCTCCTTGGCCTGTGTAGCACACACACAACCACCCCCAGCTCTCCTTGACAGCAATACGAACACACATCCTGAATTTCTGTGGTAGGATTGTGGAACTGGGATAGTATTTCCTCTTGAGAGAAGATAAGTTTCATTAAGATGTAGTAATGAAGTAGCTTATCTCAAAATCTAACTTTGCCATGTTGTCTGTGTATTTTTCACTGATCTTGCACATCCTCATCTGGTTGGCAGAAGATGAGCCGTTCTCAGGCAAGAACTGTGGAGGAACCAGTGTAATGTGTGTGTATCCAGTAGTCTACAATATCGTGTGGAAATGTCACAAGGAAGGAGTGAGAAACTTTAGTCTGCTCAGCTTTTATTTTCCTAGAATGCACCCGAATTTGTGTAACAACTCTCAGGCAGAAGAGTTCGTGCAAGTGCCTTAGCTATCAGTGAATTGATGCATCGTGGCACTTCAGAGCCTTTGTGCAGAATGTGAACAGCTCCGAATGATTTCCTTTATCAATTTGTTATAAACTGTTAAAATGTTTGTTGTAATCTTGTTTGTCAACCCCAGGGAAGACTGCAGTCTGCCATAGCTTCTGCCTCTTATTTTTCTGAATAGTCATTAACATCGAAGCCACACTTAAGCATTCCTCATTAATAATAAGCAGAAGGCTACTTTAGAAGCGAGTTCTGTGACAACTGCTATGTATAAGCACATGTTCTTTCAACATATGAACCCTGTTAGAAATGAAATGAATCTGCCATTCCCATGGTGCTTTTATGACTGTTAAGGACCCATTTGAATGTCATAGATGTTAATCCAGTGAATGCAGCTGTGCTTGGCATCTCCAGAACTTCATCACGTTATAAAAGCACAGATTTAGGTCTTTTATTGCCAAATCTAAAAGCCAGGATTTGAAGAAGAGAGACCATGTGAAAACTCAGTATGTTTCTAGTAACTAGCATTATAGAGACCTATGGGTTATAATGCTTACATTGATGTGTTCATAATGGAACAATACAGTAAAAATGTGCCTGGGAGAATTATGAAAAGTTGCTAAAAATTACTTAATCCATACCGAGAGCCTTTGGGGGAGCTTTCAGAGCAACTGCCACTCAGGCAATGTTACTGTTTCTTAGGCTGATCATCCCTAAAAATATCTAGATATCCTCAGATTCATTAGTACATTTGAAGAGCCAGCATAAGCTAAAGAGGGCTTCAAGTGAAATGCCTTCATCGACAGATTTTAATAAAAGTCAAATAAAATGTCAAGCACACTTTTTTCTAATATTTGTTTACTTTCTTCAAATAAAGACACAATAAGAATAGTCCTATTAAAATATAAATTAATGCTGTCTCAGATTTCATCTCTTAATAGTAAATTCCCATTTTGCACATTTGTGCTTAAAACCTCTGCTTTTCCTTTGAACAGACATCCTTATCTACGATTGTTGTCTTGCCTTAGAACTGAAGAAAATATTTTTCTAACAAAATAGGCAACAGTTCTTGATCTAAATTTACTCATGACCTGTTCTGTTAATGTAATTTGAGCTTAAAACTGTTTGGCTTGTTTGTTTTGGTGTAACAGTCAATTTATATGGAATCATGTATCAATCCCTAATTGAAATAACACTAACAGTATACCATTTACAAAAGTTTTTTCCAGCTATTTTCAGTTTAAAAGATGAGCTCTTAGTCTGCAGGGAGAGAGAACCTATTTGCAATTACATATCAGGGGACACCTTAATTTGCACTCTGGAGCTTTAGATTCTCCTTGGTATGACCTATCTGAAAAACTTCTACTGCATCTCTAAAGATTACTGGGTTTCGTAAGAAGATTTTTTTTATACTGACATATCTGAGCCTGTACAAATAAGATGCTGCACTGCTGTCAAACTGAAAGCAGAGAAGCAACAGCAGATCTAATGCCCTGCTGCACTTGACAACACGATGTTCCTAGAGGTTCAAACTACTATATTTTTTTTTCTACCCCCCCAAAAGGAATAGCTGAGCCCTTCTGGAAATAGACCTTCTCTTACTTAATCCTGACAGAGCCTGTCCCTTCGTGCTCATGAAGTGCAAATTTCTCCTGATTTCTACTGATTTTTTTTCCTTTTTTTCTTATCCAGAAAATATTTCTGAATGTACTTACAAAGGCCAAATATTTTATCATCAATTTTATTCTTGCATTTTAATATGTGCCTTGCAAATGCCTCTGCTGTAGTTCATGAGGGTTACTCTTTGCCAGCTGTAAGAAGTGGAGGAACAAAACGTAGGTGTCAAATATCCTGATACCACTAAAACTCTGGAATCTTCAGGGTCGTGTTAAGTGAAGCCCCCTCCATGGACTGCGCAGATGTCACTTGAGAACCAGGTGCTTTTTAGATTTGGCTGGTTGACATCTTGATTCAAGATGATCAGCAATGAACCGAGTAAACAACTCGGAGATTTTTCTTTACCAGCAAGGAGGGATGGGACAGATTAATTCTAATGATTCAGGAAAATTCTATCAGAAGTTTTGATGCAGAATATCAAGCAATAACAGAAGTGACTCGGATTGAATTACAGCTTGTTGGCTTTTAAGTGTGTTATATACTTAAATGGAAACACTAATTCAGCAGCACTGGTGAATCTCAGTGGCCCTTGTAGAGACCTCTCACGCTTACGCCTCTGAAAAGCTTTGAAAAGATCTTTCCCTTTTGAAATCATGTTTGTGGATAGGCTGTCGAGACAGAATAGCACTTCTAATTTATAGTATAGTTTGATTTTAAAAGCAGACTTTTTTCTTCTTTTTAATTAAATGTTCCTCAACTTTTACCAACTTGCTTCTGATAATTTTTTGTCTCTAGTTTTATAAAATATTTCTACTGTTAGATTTTTTTTTTCCTGAAGAAAGTTAAGGGTCCCTTAAGTTGGCCAGAGCAAAGTATTGGTATAAACTCCTATCAGTTCCACTGTTCTCAGAGGGGTCTCATTTTGGGTAATGATCTCAGTGTTCAATTCTTCTCCATTTGCCACTTTGCCGGTTCCACTATGGACAGGAGAAGATTGACCATTTAAGTTGTGCAGAGTCCTTTGCATGAGTAAAGTGCTGTTCTTACTCGTATTTCTCTCATTTTCCGTACAGTTGTGACCCAAGGTTGTCATTACGACGTGGTTGTAAAGGAGATTGGGAAGCTGGAGGTATGGAGAACTCTTCCACATAGGTTTCCTACTTTGTGTTCTGCTCAAGAGCCCCTGCCTGGTGTTCAGGTGGTCTGTGCAGCCCTCCCAAGCTGACCGTTCTGGATGGCTGCCGTGAAGGGCACACGCTGCAGTCCGAAGCCTTTAAAGCTATGGTCAATCAGATGGCCTAATTCTTCCAGAAGGGAACGCAGTTTATATGCATTTACACCGTTTTTGCCTATTGCGAGAAATGTTCTTCTCCATATGGCCTGAGAAATAAATTTTTAAAGTGTTTAAATGCACTAAGTGATTAAACTATAGGTTATTTTATGATCCTTCTCTAGATTTGAGGTAATGGATAAGTAAATATTTGCTTCTGTTTTATCTTCTACCAAGACCTATTTCTGCAGTTCTTTATTGTAAGTTAGCAGTAGTGAATTACATGAATTACTCAGTGCTATTGACCAGGTTGAGATTTGGAAGGAATTGCTATTAAAGTAGTAACGCAGGGGTTCAAAACACTCTCATGTTTTAGTACAGAGACTGGCAAAATACATTGGATCTTCTTGACTGCTCCATGACTCCTATGTAGCCCACATCTCCCACCTGCAGTTCCTGCCCTGGGATCCTCAACCCCTCAGTAAGTTAAGGGTGCTCAGCAGCTCTTACTGCCTGTGGCCATCCCTATTTCCAGAGGGATCCCTGAGAGCATTCCTG
>NW_010583397.1:530879-558915 GCF_000705375.1 Tinamus guttatus | reverse complement strand
GTGCGGCTGAGGAGGGCGCCGCGGGCCTCGCGTGTGGAGAGACTCCCTTCCTGCTGTGCCGCCCGGCGACGCGGCCCTGACCGGGAGCGAACAACCTTCCGGTTCTCTGGCACTTGAGTGCCGGTTTTGGGACATTCGCACTCGTGCGGAGGCTGAATCCCTCGTGCTGCCCTCTGCAGCTCCATTTTGTCTCTGGTTAATATTTTGGTTATCCAGCAGTTTTTGTAGCAAAAAAAAACCCTCACGTGCAAAAAGAGCGAACATTCTTCCCCCTGGAGCTGGGCAGTGACCTTTCCATATGGACCATTTTCAGCGAGCCTGATCTCCCGCAGCTTTACTCTTAATAGCGAGTTCCCCAACCTACATCCCTAAGTGCTACAGCCTCTGCTCCTGCTGTAGCTGCAGGGAGGAACCATTCCAGGCCACTGCAGAAAAACAAAACAAACCCTAAACTGTCAATATTACTACCTCTAAATTTGGGCTGCCCCCACTTTTCTACAGTTCTACCAAGCAGACATTTTTAATGCCAATATAATGATGAACGGTACAAAGAGACATATGTAGGGTTGTGCTCGGGAGCTTGCCTTTGAATTGATTTTGAAAATGTCTGATGTCTGTAATTCATCTCCTCTGAGTTAACTTTGGAAGCTTTTGCTGACAATTTAAGCATTCATATTGTTAGAAGATGACTTTAAAGGAAAAGGATTTTAAAAATTTGGATTTCTGCCCCTTTTTTGGCATTGCTGTAGTTATATTGCCTTGAGACTTTAATTTCCTGGAATAAGCCAAAGTAAAAACTCTCTCAGAAAAGTCTGAGTTCACCAGTGTTGAGTATTTTACCTGTTTCACTCTTTTGTTTTGAAAAAACAAAACACACCCTCTTCTACCCCAGAAACCCTGGAGTTGATTGGACGCAGGAATCCCCAGGTACATCCTCGGCTTCCCCACTTCTTGTCCCTGCCAGCCTGTCCTTCCACAGCAGGAACGCACAACTCACCCGCTCTGTCTTCTCCATGGCTGAATAAACATCAGGTTTCTGATCTCAGACACACTGAGGAGGTGAAAGCTGATTACCTGAAATGTGATAGGATTCAGACTGTTCATCTCCTCATTTTTTTAGTATCTGGTTGCCTCAAAAATGTGTCGAATGATTGGAAGGAAAGTTATACCACTAAAGATGTAACGTTTTCGCCCCATCCTTTAATATCCGAGAGGATGAGGAAGGTAACAGCTAAGGCGCTCCTAATGGTCATTAGATAAAGTTTCTTAAACAAACAGACATCCTTCATGTATCCTAGAAGAAAACAGAGACCTAAACCTATTTTTTTCTTCTTCTCTTTCTTTTTGATGGTTTCGTTTCTGATTTGTCCTAAAAGAAGGAAACGTCTGGGTGGATGTGGTTACACGTATGAGTTCCAACACATACAAATTATATGTGAAGGAGACTATATGAAGGAGGCTGAAGAATGAGATTTCTGATACTGCTTCTTTTTGAATACCTCAGTACAAAGTTAGAGTTACCTTTGGAACAATTTTTCTGTGCATACAAGACCATCCCTCCGAAATTGCAATGAGAAAAATCACAGGTAAAATTTAAAAATACATAAAAATAATTTTTGCTACATTTTGATTGGGAATGTCTTGTGATTTCCACTTTTTAAAGAGATTATAACATTATGCAGAATATGATAAACTTTCCAAAAGTTTGTAAGACCTTTGGCTGAATTTTGCCTGGAGTTTAGGGACTGACAACACATCCTGCCAGACTTTATATAATTGTAATGCTGAGAGTGGCAGTGCAGCATTCCCGAGGAAGTGAGCCCAGCCATTTTTTGGTCTAGGATTAAAAGCAAACTGTCTCTGGAGCATGGCAGGTGCCTGAAATCCTGCGCTCACTGATACGAACCCCCTGGGTGTTCTAAATAAAACTGGCTGGAGTCTGAGCTCTAGGATGAAGTCATGAGCCAAGAAAAATTGTCACTTTCCAGGCTCTTCAGTGCCAACAACTGCTCCAAGGCACAGTGCCCAGCTGCAAGCTCTTGTGCATGCATTTGTGGTAAAAGTATTCCTGCGGTGAAGGGCAGGTACGCTGGATGCACTGCAAAGAGGGAAGTTTGTCTTCCTGCAGCCAAACGGAAAAGTTTTATCAGGTTACTGCTGGCTTTAGGTGTTCACCTGCAGAATGAATCCCTGTGCATGCCACTTGGTGCCAACTACGTGAACTTGCTGGAGTGCAGATCTTTTCCTCTGATGAAAGTTGCTTGAGAGGTGATGTACTGCCCAAGGTACTGGGATGCTTCCCTGGAAAGCACTGCTAAGATGCAGCTCCCTAATGCTTGGAGCATGAGGCCACATTCAGCCATCTGACAGTGATTAAAATTGCAACTCTGAGTTGGCTTTGAGATGACAGGTTGCTTTTTTGCCAGAGCCTAGGGGAGCTGGGCACAACTTGCATCTCTGAATCTGGGATGGGAAGAATGGAGATGTATGAAAACGCTGAACAAATTATACTTTATTGGCATCTTGAGACACATCTGGATTGCTTTTGTATCCTGCTTTCCATAAAACTTTTGACCTTAGGACAGACGTTACCTACATGTGCTCATTTTTGTCTCATATTATGAGCAGATTCATCCTAATATGAAAGGAGAGTAATTTGCTTCCTCCTTTGAAAACCACAGGCCAGGCTATGGAAGCATGACTAGTTGTCCGTGGCTTCACAGGGCCCATAAACCGCTGCTACCGCGACTTCAGTCTGGACCATGGTTGCACATTGTAGGTACAGTGGTTCTTACAGCATGCAGGGGAGCGGTCTCTGCTCACTGTCGTGACATCTGCCTTTGAGAGATAGGTGCCCATCTGTGGGAGCCCACCCTGCCCTCCCTGCACAGCGTAGTCGAGCGCTAGTGTCTGTTTGCTCCGATAAAAGGAGAGAAGGTTTATTGAATGAGTTTGGGAAAGGGCTGTCCAGGCATTGCACAAGAAGATCTGGGCTGGGTTTCTTGCTCTGCCAGAAATTTTTCTGAATGATCTGGAATTGTTGATGTCTCATTTCCAGATGTGTGTAATAGGGATACAAAATGCTCCTTCTGTCCTGCCCTCTGTGACTGCAGCTCTCGGAGGCCTGGGCTGTTGGGAGGATGAATAATGTTTCATAGCAAGTTGGTAAAAACCACTGAGGCTGCTGGAATGGGAATGAAGGCCACGTGTCTCAACAGAGAACACGTGCGGTCACAGCAGCTCTGAGCATGGCAGGGCCATCTGGCCAAGGTGTGCAGTGAGGTGGGTTTGGAAGACCAGCAGCCTGGCTGGTTGGATACCGTGGTGGTTGGATGCCGTGGATGGTTGGTGAAGATAAGTTGGGTCAGTGACAGATCATGCAGTGTATGGAAGGATTTCATCCTCTACGTGCGGACCTTGTGGTTCTTATTTCAGCTCTGCCTTCCACCCAGCTTGATAGCTGATGTTTATTAAACCAGTGCGGTCCTTCTGCAGGATCATTATCTTGATGACAGAGTGTAGGCCAGGGATCCAGAAGAGTCACGTACTTGGCCAAACCGCTGTCGACCGCGTGGATGGGGTGTGCGTTCCCCGAGCGTGACTGCTCTCCCAAGGGCAGCGTGCCGGTCTGTGGCTGGGAGAGCAGCAAGGCAGGCAGAGTTCCTGGGTGAGTCTTGTTGTTGTCTGTTCTCAAGATGCTGAAGAAAATTTTTTGAGGAAGGCATCCACTTTCTTTATGTGCTTGCAAAACTGGGCTTGGTTTTCTGGAGGAGTCAGGCACCCACATCCCTTCAGCCAACCCCACCTTGTGCGTGTCTGCGCTCTGCACTAATGTTCTTTATTTGTGTCTGGGTTTTCATGAGTAAAAGTCATTATTTGTGCAGCAAGCCCAGTATTTCCTGGAAGCGCAGGCGCTGCCTGTGCATGGGCAATCCGGTGCTGTCTGGACACGTCAGACACACGACAAAGTCACCCGCTGACTATGCAGCACATGGACTGCAGGTGAAACCAGCTCTTTTCAGCAGGCTGCATCCCCTGCACAGGTGCCACCAGCTCACACTAAACGGAGTGTTTCCTAGAAGCCCTGAACTTATCGTGCAGAGCTGTTTAGCGCTGGGAAGACAGACTGTAGCTTTGACGTGGCTGCTGCGAGCCTCAGAATATGCCTAGACAGATGCACTGAACCCTCAGTGCCAGCCTGGTGACATTTCTAGGTGGAAAGAAAGAATAAATGCAGAAACATCTGTCCGGACAGTAACCCTACCTCAGCCAAGTCAGCCAGCATCGCAGGGGGGACCTCCCCAGTGAATGGACGTTCCCCAATAGGTGCCTGGCCAGCGTGAAGGGGATGCCACACACGGTAGCACAAGATGCTGTGACCCTTGGCAATCCTGTGCATTATGGAAACACATACACGAGAGGTTGGTAATCACCTCTGCTGGCAAAATACACTGCAGGAAGAGCAGGAGTCTGCTGGGGTCCAGCACTGCTCCAGAGCCCTGTAAAGTTTTGTTGTCTGGGAATCCCCGGAGGCCAAGAGGGAGAGAGAAGCAGGGGGGTGTTTGCCTGGAGCAGTAATAAATGTATTTTTAGTGGAAGGGACATCTCTAGTCGTGGGATAACAGCTGTACGATTTCAAAATTCCTCTGACAAAGATGTAGCCAGTTCCAGGCCTTCGGGCTTTTTTCAAGCTTCGAGGGCCTTTGGCCACTCTCCTGCTCCCTCGGTGCACTTCTCAAGTGCAGATGCTGTTTTGCTCTGTTGCTGAGGTCTGACTGGAAGCAGCTCCCCCTCGACCCTTCACACAGTACCCTCAGGCCACCTCCAGGCCTTCTTTTTTTTACCGCTTGCTGGGAAAAAAAATATCTCCCAGGACCAGCTGAATTCTTCCCTGAATCTGCAGAAAGGGGATTTCAGAGTATTTTGGGTGCCAGGAACTGTGTCCTTGCCTCCCTCAACTCCCTCTTTTCTGCCTTTGAAATGCAATTCAGGAGGGGAGACTCAGACCTGCCAATTCTTGTGTAGAGGCAGTTTCCTTCCAAGACCCATCAGCTGGGATTTAAAGCATGTGCAGGATCTCCATTCTGTTCCGTGCGTGGAGAAAGCAGCATCTCTCTCCCCCTATCTTCAGCTTGCACTAGGATAGCAGCATAAACCCAGGGGATTAAATACTTCATTGAGAGAGGGAGAAATTTCCATAGCTTGTTGGATTTTTTTTTTTTTTATGTTTGCTGAAGGAATTTGAGATGTGGACAAAGGGAGAAGGAACATCAGGTAAACAGAGGGAGCCCAAACCTACCACCGTCCGAGCAGACACACGGGGTCAAGTACAGTGTGGGACCCGTGTTGGACAATGTGGGAATGCAGCCATCTATTTTCCATGAAAAGTGTTACCACGGAAAGGAAATTGCATTGAAATGTTAAACTGCTGCCCTGATTTACATTTTCTGAGAGCAGAACTGGTGGAGTCAGCTCAGCACTCGTAGTAACCTGTGAGGCCTTGGGAACTGGCTGATATTTCAAACAAACAAAGGTCCTTGGCTGCACTGTCAGGTTTCTACCATGTTGCTTATTGTCTCTTTCAAAATATTTGAGAAGATTTATTACCAGGAGCACTGGTTTGAGCCGGGCACATCAATACCTTCCCCACTGAGGTGTCCTTGAGTGTGTGCAGTGCAGCCCACAGCGTTCCTGCAGCCAGAGCTTGTCCTCAGCCCAATTCCTCCTCCTGAGAAAGGCCTGGAGTCAGCATGGCCGGGCTGGGCTGGAGGGCTTTGCTGGCCAAAGGAAGCCTGGTGCTGCTGCAGGTCCAGGATTCATACATATGAGCAAGGGAAGAGAGAAGGCAGATGAAAACCGTGCTCATTTCTCTGCTTTTCCATCCTCTGTGCGTTGTCCATGGAAGAGAGGAGGGAAGCAGGGGGTAGGCAACGTCACCGCCGAGTCCTTGCGCTGCTCGGCTGGCTTGGGGGGCTTCTGCACGACCGTTCAAGGGCTCATGTGAAGAAGAAGGAGCCTTTCTCACTCTCTTCTGCCTTCTGGGAGGCTGGCAAATTGTTTAGGTGTTGGGGGTTCATCCAGTGATCCTGTAGTAATTCTGGTCTCCTCTGCTTTGCAGGTACAATGGCTTGGTGACTGGCTCTCGAGCCAAAGGAATCATTGCGATCTGCTGGGTGTTATCGTTCATCATCGGCCTGACACCCATGCTTGGGTGGCACAAGCGCGCGCAGCTTGAAGAGCAGGGAGCCAATAAGTCCTCTCCCATCAACTGCAGTAACAGCATGGTGGTGTGTCTCTTTGAGGCTGTGGTCACCATGGAATACATGGTCTACTACAACTTCTTTGCCTGTGTGTTGTTGCCTCTCCTCCTTATGTTTGGTATCTACTTGAAAATCTTCATGGCAGCCCGACGACAGCTCAAGCAGATGGAGAACAAGATGGTGCATGGGGAACGCTCGCGCTCCACTTTGCAGAAGGAGGTCCATGCGGCCAAGTCTTTAGCCATCATTGTTGGGTTGTTTGCAATCTGCTGGCTTCCCCTACATATTATTAACTGTTTTACCCTTTTTTGCCCAGACTGTGCCCGAGCTCCCCTTTGGCTGATGTACCTGGCCATTATCTTATCTCATGCCAACTCCGTCGTAAATCCTCTGATTTACGCCTACCGGATCAGGGAGTTCCGTCACACCTTCCGTAAAATCATCAGCCAGCACATCCTGGGCCGGAAGGAGCCGTTCAAGGCGGGAGCAGCCAGCTCCAGGACTTCCACGCACGGCGGGGATGGGGAGAACGCCAGCATACGATTCGGTGAGTACGCGTTAGAGGTGTACACCAACGGGGAGATCCACAGGGATCCCGAGAAGCAGGACTTAAGCAAATGCAAAGCAGCCTTGGAATGGCACCAGAATGGAAATGCTCTGGACCTGGAGACAAACGGGCATCTTCCACATTCCTGCAAAAATGGGATTCTCTCAGATGTGTGCGTGAACAGGGAGCTTCATGGTGAAGAGCTAATTGATGCCCATGTCTCTTACTCAGATCTAGAAAGCACAGCCTTTGCAGCATCTGATGTTTCTTGATGACTCTTGCAAAGTCTTCCTGGTTGAATTACTTTTCTTTTTTTTTCTTTTTTTCCCATTGGTGGCCTCTGCTGTGGCAGAAAGGGAGGCTGGGGGCTGAAGGGGAGATGTTTGTATAAAGAATGCTATGGAGAAAGGTGTCCCTACCCAGGACTGTTGGGAAGATCCTAAATACTAGACTGGAGAAAAGCCAAGAGGCCACTGAAATGGACTGCAGGAGGAAGGGGCACGTTGCCCATCAAAGAGCTGTCACCAGGAGCAGTGCCCCGGTCAGAGATGGATTCCAAGTTCAGCACTGGGAGGACTCTGTTGATGCAGGGCATGCTGTGACATTACGTGTACTGCGTGTCCGTGGCTGTACGTTGGTTTTCCTGTCAGTACTGAGAGAAACAAAAGCACGGCTGGAATATTCACTGAGCGCAAAGAGCAGCAGGGAGAGGCCGGTCAGTGCTTTGGCCCTCCGCAACCTGAAGAGGGGAGCAACTCCTGTTGGCCAGGGAGGATGCCAACGGCTTCCTGGAGAAGGAGGGAACCTACCCAATGGGGACTTTGAATACCTTCAACCATGGCATTTGGTTTTCAGTTTGTGTTTTTCAACTTGAACTTTAACAGGTTCCTCAGATTTTGTTTGTTTCTTTTTCCCCTGTCTTGACCAGATTACTTAATGTTAAGTTATAAAAGCTGGGCAAGGGCTCACATCCATTCCCTGAGTGCTCAATGTTCCCAGTTTCAGTTGATGCCTGATGTGCTTTACTGTGACACCCCATGTGTCGCTGCAGTGCAGAGACCTTCTGATGCCCAACAGAGCTGAGGTGCTGTCTAGTGAGAAGATGCTCCTGCTTTGGGGAGCTGGAAGGCACCGCTGCTAGTGGCAGTCCACTTAGAAACCACATCAGTGTGTCCATGTAAGACAGAGCTGTAAATCCGTGCTGCACTGAGGGCGTGCACTGATGTGGTCTGTTGGAGAGAAGTTTTACAGCAGCTTGGTTGATGTTTTACTCGGTCATTTATGAAGCCTGGTAGCACAAGGACAGCAGAGAGCCACAGCAGCTCATATCCTACCCTAAGTCTTTGTTTCCAGAAAAAGATTCCAGTATTATGTCCAAAACCACCATCCTGGACCTGGAGGCAGGCAGAAATGATCCCACTGGAAAGCTCCAAGTGTGGTAGCTCCAGAGATCTGGAGAGCCTTCCCTAGCTTAAAATCAGAGGGATCAGCCCTCAACACTGAGTCTTCCTGAACAGTTCAAAACTCAAATCAGAGTCATTTTCAGAAAGGAGAGGGGAACTGGGTTTTAATAATTCAGGAACAGCAGCAGATTAGATTTGTATGTTCTCCGTCCACATGTATTTTAAGTATCGCAAACTATTAAAATGAAAATAACTTTATTTTTGCCCGTCTCCCTGGATGAAGGTGGGAAATGGTTCATAATTGCTGAAAGTATTTAAGGATGAAATAGCCTCAGGCTAGCACAAAGCTTATTTTGAGATGTATAAAAAGATGTGGTCACTGCCATAATCTTCAGCAGAAAGACAAGAAAGATGGTATTTACCAGAAAGACGAGTTCATGTAGGCAGGAACCTAAGGACTTAGAACAATAGACTTCACAGTTCAATTGAATTGCCGCTTTCTTGGCGTGACTCTTCCATGCAGGCTGACGTCGGAGCAGTGGATTATCACTCCAGCAGCAGTAACACACTAAACCCTTCCTGGAACCGTCATCGTAGGTAGTTCCTCTGTAGGGCGACTTGGATCTTGTTGCTCTTGGTCGCTCCGCATGGAATGTTTCTGTAGGTTGGTTGAGGGGTCTCTCCTCTGACCTCCTGTAACAGCAGCACATTTGAGGCAGGAAAAAGGGGGTCTGATCTCATCGGGCCTCAGCTGGAAGCCGAAACGTTTCTAAGAATAACACAAGATTGCATCCGGTATTCATGTCAATAACAATTAGGTCCACAAAGAAACAGAGCAGGGAAAGAAGTGTGGGAAAATACCAGCATCGCTCGTGTGCTGGAACACACACAAGTGCAGAAGTGTCTCTCCCCGAGCTTTGGTTGCCATTGTAAAAGGATGTTTTATGGGACGTTGCATCAGCCTTTCAACAGCTGATGTGGGTTGGTTGCTTTCTATTGTTTCCTCAGCTGCTTCATGCTCAGTTGTGGCAGCTTCTTGGTGGCCGTAAGAATAGAATTGATCTGTGTTGATGTGATGAACTTGGGATAATTCCTCTGAAAAACATTTCTGCCCAAAATGTTTGCCATACAAGATTACTGAATTCCCAGATGTCTTGAAATTAGTTTTTCTGTGGCTGTTTGAAGTACCCCCAAGAGTGTCCAGTCCCTTTCTGTATTAGTGATCGAGATTCAGAATGAAAAGGATGTGTGAAGGGCCCATGGGATGTGTGTAGGAGGGAGTGTGGTGGGCGTAAGTGGGTTTATAGGGAATTAGCAGTTGCAGGAAGGAAGGGTTGGCCAAGTGCACCACGTGTTTTGTGCCTTCTGGCACACTTCTGTCTGAGGTGGACCTTCCGAAAGTGTTTCCAAAGCAGTTGGCGGGGAGAGCGTGAGCTTTTGAGGCAGAATTCTGGAATCTTGTTTTTTAGGGATCATGATTTTGAGACAGAAACGGTTTGCCACTGATTGCAGCTGGTGGTCGCTGCAGTAGACCTGGGAGTTGCATGGAGTCATTTGAACCTCTTGATCGTTCCTTGAAGAGAGGCTCTAGGAGACACTGAGGGCATAAGAAGGTCTCTGGTGTGGTAGCAGGCTGGAGTGCTGGTGTGAGACGACAAGTTTCAGCGGGAAGGAGGATCCGTAGGATCGGTGTTTGGGAGGATTTCAGGAGGGCAGGAATGTGCTGGGGAGGTTGGGGATTGTGCGGATGGGCTCAGGGGAGAGCGGCTGCCATAAAACTGAAGTGTGACTCACTGAGAAGGGACTGGGAGGAAGGTACATGGAGTGCTGTGGCTTTCCTAGGGCCACGGCCTACAGGAAACCTTGCCCTGGTGTAGGCAGAAGTCTGCGGCCTGTGTGTGACCGAGGAAGAGGGGGAACTTCCCGGTTATCTCCTTGCAAGGTGCTTTGTCTCCCTTCCTGAGCATATCCAGGTGTAGCAAAGCCCTTCTGTGTCATGAACATGAGACCGCTAAAAATAAAGCCCCAAAAATAAACCAATTTATGGTTTATCCTTAAAAATAATTTAAAAAACAGCCATGTTTTGTGGGAAGGGTGAACTTGCTGTGATGAGTCAAAACTGGAGACTCTCCAGTGGGGTTTTGTTAAGCTTAGCTGCCTCATAGTCACCTCCTGTTCCCCTTTTATTTTGGGCATCAAACTACTCTGAGTCAGACCAAGGAGCTTTCCAACCCTGAGCTTTTGGCCTTCTTTGCAGTAAAACACATGAGGAACTGCTATGATTTTTGCTATTCCTGGTTTGTTTGACACGTGAACAGAAGCAGCCAGACAGAATCCCCAGGTTGGGTGCTGTCTGTTCCATGTAATTCCCGCTCTCGTTCCGGTTGCTGGCACTGTTCACACAAGGACGTGTTGAGATCGAGCCTGGAACCCGTTGATCTGTGAATGTCTTTTGCTTCCCCCCTCCCTGCGCTCTGCTCTGAGCAGTGGTTCTCTCAGCCATCAGTGAGCCAGGACACTATGAGCACCCTGCTGCACATGCTGGCACTATAAAACACTCTTTTAATTTAAATGTTTTCATGAAAATAGTTGTTGTTTCCCTCTGTCAGTTACCAGTGGGAGGGGAGGGGAGGGGGCGGGAGAACCTGTGCATGCAAATGTATTTAAAGTACGTCGACCAAAGTTTTTGGTTTTGTTTTGTGTTTTGTTTTTCTGTTTTTTTGAATCTGTGAAGTTTTCATAGCTGTGAAGTCATCAGACTGCTGGGCAGTGAGGAGCTGCTGGTGCTGCTGAGTCTGTCTTGGTTACATTTCTTAATAAGCATTAAAATAAAATATATTTATAAAAGAGAGTGTGAGTGCCTTTGTCCCAGGGCTGGAAGGTCCAGCTGGACGGCCATTTTTTTGCAGATGTCTTACTATTTTATTAGCTTTTTCCATAGATAGATGCTCCTTCCAGAGAGCTGCACAGCGAGGCCCGGAGGAGGCTCCCGGTTGGCTACAGAAGCAGCGAGCTGTGAGGAGCACCCCAGGCCGCTGGCTCTCCCCACACGCAGCCCCGTTGGTGCCGTGCCAGGCCTGGCCTGAGGTCGGCCAAGGTGGTTTGGAAACGGAGGCAGAGAGGCACGATGCTGCTGTGGTGCTGCTGGGGCTGGCCGAGCAGCGCCGGCAGCGTGCGGTGGGAAACCATTCCAGCTGGCAGCTCCTGAACGTGTGTGTGGAGATCAGCACAAGTCTCTATATCCGGGAGCGTTCTGAATTGGGAAGGGGTGAGGAAGTTCTCCAGATAACCCTCAGCTCAGGCCGTCCCCTCGCCAGGGTGCTCTGCAGCGAGGCCGGAGGCCCCACTCGGTGGCCGGGCCCGGTGCTCTGTGGGCAGCTGTGCCCGAGCAGTTCAACCAAGTGTGTAACTGAAAAGCTTTTTCTTTTTCCCTCCCTTCGCAAACACTGTGCGTTTTGTTCCGCAGCATCAAAGGGCAGGAGCTGGGGAACAATGGGGGTGGCAGGAGCGCGAACAATGGCCCTGCTTGCCCAGGGACGAGGGCCAGGCCTGCAAAGAACAAAGAGCTCCCGCGTCCACGTCTGGAGATCCCACCTCAGGACATCCGCACCTCGGCTTCGGCATCCAGGGAATGCAGACCTTGTGGGGCTCTTGCTGGAGACAGGGATCTGCCTGAGGACGCTGTAGCTCAGCAGTGCGCAGGGAAAAACGTGGTGTTTCTAACCCGTGAAGTTGGACGGGGCAGTGGAGGGTGGTGTCCCCCAGGGCTGTCCTGCAGTGCTCTTAGACATCATGAGTGTCCAGGAGATGTTTTGGGGAAATAAAAGGTCTCAGGATCTTTTGAGATGCTCTGGACCTCACAGCAAAGAGGGAGAGGGACAGACTTGGCTCTGAGTCACGCGGATCCACCTCTCTGGTCCCTCAAGTAAATGCCCTGAAGTTAGACCCATTTGTCCTGCTGCCACTCGGAGTCTGGATATGGACTGTATGTGAACCTGTATTTCTGCCTGCCCTCCTTATCTCCTTAGAGCTGTTCTGAGATCAACAGGGCACATCCAGGCAGTGTGAACCTGTATTTCTGCCTGCCCTCCTGGTCTCCTCAGAGCTGTTCTGAGATCAACAGGGCATGTCCGGGCCGCGGAGATGCTGCCTCAAAAATGTCCTGGTGGATGAGACTGTCAGAGGAGCCTTGGCTGTGTAACGCACTGCTCTTACACGAGCATCTTTTCTCTGCTGTGTGACCAGATCTAGTTGCTATTCAGATCGTGCAGATCGATGGGTAAGTGCCCCTCAGATCTGAGAAAATCAGAACTTCATTTCAGGAAGTGCAGTTCTTGCAGTGCATCATAGAAAATGATCTAAGCAATGTTTGCAGCTGGGAATAGCATGATTCTTCAGCAAATGAAAGGCAAGGAAGCAGAACTCTGCATGTGCAGAATGAGCTGAGTAAAGAGGAGGTTATTTGGACTGCAGATCTGCAGCTTGTGATCTGAGCAGGTTGCTCTAAAGCCAGGAGCTGGAATTGTGGCTCTTGGAAATGCCCAACCTGCAATGCAGGTAACTGCAACTTCTGCAGAGCACTGAGTGCGCTCTAAAGGTGACAGCTTGGACACCGACAGCTCTGGAGCTGCAGCCACTCAGGCTGTGGTGGCCAAGGACTTACCCAAGGCCTCGGCAGCTCTGCTTTTGGTTTGCCTATTTTTTTAGGCAAAAAAAATGCCTAAGACATTAGATCATGGCTCAGGATTACAGTGAAGAAACTGTGTGCATGGGCAATCCTGCTGACCCAGCTGTCAGTGATGTCAGAGGGATGTGTTTAGGCTGGTGTTAGTTCAGGATGTCTCTCCTGAATGGAGATGAATGCTCCTGTTTGCTGGAGAACCTGCAGTTGCAGCATTGGCATTAGGTGGATGTCTTGCACTTGGAGATGGCAGTGGGTACACGGGCACTGCGCAGTGTGGCGACTGCATCCGGAGCACGAACAAAAGCGCATAATGAAGAGCAAATTGAGCAGCCCGGGTCGGTTTTACAAAGAATGCAAAACAAGGCTGGGCCTTCTCAGGGTAGGCTGCACTCATGGTGCCTCTTGAACCCATGTCCTGTTATTGTTGGTGTGGAACATGAGGGTCTGGGCCAATGAAAATAAGGAAGGCGGCTTGACAGACACAGATTTTATCTTTTGAGATTCGTCATGACCTTTCCAGTGTATAATAAATAAAGTTGACTCAGGAATTGGCAAGTGCCCTATAACACACAGTCCTGGTGCCGGGACTCAGCAGAATGTTCTGCTTAGCAATGCACTCTGTTGGCTCCGTTTGCCAAGTTCCTATTTTGGAGGTGTGCTGAAGGGCTGAGCCGGGGCAGATGCTGACGCCTCCTGCAAGGCAGGTGCGCTGGCCTGGCGCTCCGGGCCTGCCGCTCCGGGCTGCAGGAAGGTCACTTTGGATCCACGCTGATACCGCCTTTTGCAGCTGTGCAAGAGAAGAAAGCTCTGGCAGACTGAGAATGTTGCTCGCCATGGTGTGAACCTTGGGGCGAGAAGGACTTCCATTCGTTCGTGTTACTGCTTACCCGTGCAAGCACCAAAGTCAGCGCTGAGCAGCGTTGCTTCCGCACTGCCTTCCAAGCGGCCCTGCCATGCCCAGCGGATCCTGTGATATTAAACTCTTCATCTTCCAGAGGATGTGGCCGATTTTGCAGGCGATAGGAATGGCAGCTCTGAGTCTTGCCTGCTGCTGGGTGAGTCCTCATCGTGCCATCTCTTCTGCTAACCCTCGGGCAGAGCCATTGCACTCAATTTCCTGAGCTAGCTGTGGTGACAGGGGCTGTGATAAGCAGGACTCCTTCGGAGCCAGCTGGGAATCACGCGCTAAACTGAGGCCATTCCATGATGGCAACATGTTGGATTATGAAGTTCCTCCACAGAGCCAGGAGACACTGGGGTGAGGAGGGCGGGTGTTGAATGTCCAGCCCAGAGACACCCCAGGGAAGGAGCTGCAGTTAATTCACAAGGATCATGGCTGATTTAAAGCCTCATGGGGGGAGCACCAGGGTGCTGGGCCACAGGCATTCGCAGCACCTTGAAGTAAGGGACAACTGCTCGCCAAGTTTCTAGGTGTCTGCCATCTGGAAGTCACCCAATAGTCCAAGTGCTTCCTGCCTGTCTTTATATTCAGGCCAAAAGCACTAACAGAATGGGGTGGAGACAAAAAATCTCAGACCCTCCTCAGGCTCATCCCCTAATTCCAAAAGGATCAAAATGCTAAAGGTTGCTTTAGAAAAACAGAGAGTCTTCTCTCCCACCATTGGTAACTCACTGCCATGACCAAGGCTGAGAGTCAGCTGTTTGTTTTACAGCTGCATCCTCCCTGAATGCATGAGAAATAGCATTTTGATTTCCTTCCAGAGGAAATATACAGTAATATCCTTAACTTGCACTGAGGCCTTTCAGTCTGCAGCACTAACCCATGTAACATTCATCTGCAAAGACATTAAACCCGAGATCTCTGTTCCTTACAGACTGAGCCAATCCTTGGCAACCAAGGCTTTTAATCAGGTCTTTACTGCTTGCTGCCTCTGACCATGGGTTCCCCGTGCAAGTTTCCACCTGTCCCATTTGCAAGAGATGCCTACGGTACGTGAGACCGGGCAGCACAACATGTTTTTCCAAGTTGCTGGGCTGTCCATCCCCTCCAGTGCTTCAGCATTACCTGGGCTTTTAAAAGAACAGTGACAACATTCCTGTAATGTTTTCCACAAGCTCTCCCTGTACTAACAGCAGCCTCCGTGTGATTCCCTCCCAGGAGGATCCTTCAACCAGCGTTTGCTGGGAAGCCCGGAGCCGGACACACCGTCCTCCCAGGAGAGCTTAGCCCTCGTCAGTGGCAGCGGGTGACGCCGAGGCCGGTGCGTGTGCGTGGATCAGGGCTGGAGGAGGCCGCGCTCCACATGTTTGTGCTCCCTCCGAAGGGAGGTCCCGGTGCGTGTGGCAGCGTAGCTGGTGTTTTCCTGGTCGTGCTCTCTGCCAGATGGACCTCAGTGCATCAAATATTGTCCCTGTGCTGCTTCCCGAAGAGCTGCTGTCGGCTCCCAGGTAAGACGCACAGGACCCAGCTCTCCCGCTGGCCTTTGGCCTCTCCTGGTAGCCAGGCGTC
The DNA here is from genome assembly GCF_000705375.1 of Tinamus guttatus. Next base: position 543,551 of record NW_010583397.1, on the reverse strand, counting down.
CTAAGGAAGCCACGAGTGACCTAAGGCTGTTTTTTTTTTTTTTGCTAAGCTTTGGTCAGTGCTGCAGATGGAGCGGTAATGGCAGCTTTCCAGCAGGTGAGACCCTCCAGGCTAGTGAGCTAGACAAGAAAAATAAACACAGGAAATAGCATCCATGCTGTAAGATACCAGGGATCAGGAGGCTGGGAGAGCTCAGCGTGTGTGGTGGGGGGAAGGGAGCCTGGAACAGCAGCGAGCAGATGTTTAGTCCTCATGTAAGGGACAGTGTTACTGCCTGGACAGAGAGGAAGGGAGAGAAAAGCAGGTCTCTGCTGTGGCCAGGCTGCACAACGGGTCCTCTCCAGGGTACAGGGTCTGCGGAAGGAAGATTTGGGTCGAGGGGCAGGGTTAGGGCCTTCCTCAGGGCAGAGACTCCTTGGTTAGCTCTGCTCCACCTGGATGTCACTTCTGTCTCAAAAGCAGTTTTGAGACCTCTGTATGGGTGGAAACTCTGCTCTTTCTCTCTTCTGAAACCTCTTCCTTGAACTCCTCTTGGTATCTGCTTCCCACCCTGTGCCCCTGGCTGCTGTGGGCTCTCCAGAGCCTCCACAACGCTCGGGCTTCGTCCTTGACAGCACGGCGGGCTGTTCTGGTGGCTCCATCCCCACGCTCAGCAAGGAGGTGGAGAAGCCACCTGTGCTGCCCAAAATAGCCTCTGCCTGGGCAGTCCAAACCAACTGGTGCTGCTGGTGGTGGGGGGTTCCCATGCCCCATAAAGAGGCTTTTGTTGGGAGAATCCAAGCTGAGCCTCAGCCTTGCCAGCTGTGGCGAGGAGCAGATGGATCTGCGATATAAAAATAGACAGAAGCAGGCACGTTCTGTCCCTTGTCTTCACGGCTCCAAGCAGAGTCCCAGAGGTGCTGGTCAGCTGAAGCGGAGCAGAGAGGTGGGTGCTTCGCAGCTGCTCGTCTGCCCGGAGCCCCGCGGCTACTGTCCGCGATCGGAATGTCTCTCCGCGCGGTCCCGGTCGCCCGGCAGCTGCTGCGGGGACGGCTCTGTCTTCTCCCAGCTGCTGGCAAGAGGCTACGTCCCGGCTCCGCGGGGCGATGCAGGCAGCAGGGACGCCGTGATCCTGAGCCTGGAACAGCAGCAGGGATCGCCTGCCGCAGGCTCCGCTGCTTGGGATCGCTGCGCAGCACCTGGGGAAAAGTGCTGAAGGGTTCGCTGTATCCCCAACAGAGCTTTCAACTGTTTGATTAGATTTGCTGCAGCTGAGACCTCTGCGTACTGCGTGGAAGGCTCTCTCCTTTCCCCACTTACAGAGAAATCCAGCACTCTTTGCTATTGCTTCATGTGATTTTTCAGCTGCTGGTTCCGATGCCTTAAGACCCCAGTCAAGATCTGTGGTTTAAACATCCTCCAAGGGCATCTGGGGCTGAGTGAAGCTAGTCACTAGAGCTGCAGCATGTGGATGAAAAAGGGATATCTCTGGATGGCCTCCCCTGCCTAGGTGTTCATCCCAGTGCTTTCCGTCTGGTCTTAATAATTTTTAAAATCTTAAACATGATGGTTATGGCACACGAAAGTGTCTTAAAGATGCCTGCACTCTCCATCATGCTCTCCCTTCTTCTTTGCAACTGTTTCATTGCAGGGGGGTTGGACTGGATGACCTCTAGAGGTCCCTTCCAACCTTAAGCATTCTATGATTCTATGATTCTATTCTATTCTACTTGATTCTATGTCATATATCAATTCTGCTCTTCTCCTGCGTTTGCTTTTCAGTTCTTTGCTGGTTTCTCTTCCTGTCCCCAACACTCTCCTGCTTGCCGGAGCTGCGTGCTGTGGTATGCGAGGCAGAGCCCCGGGCTGCCCTATCTCTGCTGCCCGTATCTCTAGCTGATTCCCTGCTGCTCCTTTGAAGGGGCCGCGCAAGAGCAGGAAGGGAAGAGGGAGCAGAGAACAAAGTCATCAGGAGAAAGAAATGAGGTCAGAGACGGGGGAAGCGAGGTGGGTGCAGGGGTTGCTGCAGGCACACAGGGCCTTTCTGATCAGAGATTTCCAGGGTCTGCTGCGCGTGTGTCCGCGGAGGCGGCTGCTCTGTTGGTCGGTCCTGAGCTCCTCTTTGGCCTTGCTGTTCCTTAACTGCTGCTGAATCAGAGATTTCCAGGGTCTGCTGCGCGCGTGTCCGCGGAGGCGGCTGCTCTGTCGGTCAGTCCTGAGCTCTTCTTTGGCCTTGCTATTCCTTTGCTGCTGTGGCCGTCCTGCTTTTTGACTGAGACGCTGCCTTTTTCTTTGAGCAGAGGAGACTTCAGTGCAGGCAGCCTGGCACATGTTGTAGGCTCTCAGGCCATGGACTTGAGATACTGCTGCTTCTGCACTGGGGTTTTTCTCCTAGATCACCAGGCCCTGCGCTCTCATTTGGTGCTGGAGCCAGCAAACAGCAGCAGCCCTGAGTCTTCCCGCTTATTTGCAGCATTTCCTCCTGCTTACCTGGGGAGCTCTGCACAGGACTTGGTTTCTCTGGGCAGGATCACTGGGTTTCCAGTGCAGGGGTGGTCACTGTGCCCGTCGGGCCGGATGCTGCACGTGAAAGGTGACTCCTGGAGTCAGACCTTGGGGTCCTCCTCCAGGTCTAGGCAACCAGGAGCGTCGCAGCTGCGGACACCCCGACCACCAGCCGTGTCCTGGCAAGCAGAGAGGGAGCATCTGCCTTGCACTGCAACAGCACCGGCTGCCATGTCACCCCTCGTTCTTTTTCTCTTTAACCTCTTCATGTCAGGTGTTGGCACGAGACAGTTCCAGCTGGTTTCGGTTCCTAACGCAGAGCCCTCTCTCCTGTAGTGGTCTCTGAGCCCTTCGCAGAGGAGCTCAGAGGAGCTTTGGACGCGGGTACCAGGTGGGATAGAGGAGTCTTCCTCAGCATCATCCAGCAACATAGCAGAAACGTAGGCTTCAGCAACCCAGGCCAGGCCTCCCTCCACACTGCTGGTAAAATTCTAAGTTTAATCCAGACTGTGGACAAAACCTGCGTCTCCTACTGTGCCTGAGGTACCTGGTGCAGGCTGCTCACAGCCAGCTGGTGTAGCGGGAGAAACCACCTTCTAAACATGGCCCATTTTACCCTGGATTTGGGTATCTCATTAGTGTAAGATTCAGCAGCGTTTGTGCTACTGCTTATAGTGCTCTCCGTCCCTCCTGGTCACGGCTGAGGGTCCCTTTTCTTTCTGGCTGGCAGGAGAAGCAGCTCCTCAGGTTTAGTGCTCAAGGAGCACCGAGAGCACCCTCTGCTGTCGGTGGGTGCCGGGGACCCGCGGAGCTGTGCGCGCTGCCAGCAAACGGAAGGAGAAAGCGAGGGGTGGCAACGTCTTCGGGGTCAAGGAAACTGCAAGCGAAGGATCTCGAGAGTTATTTAATGTGCACAGCACTTTAAAAGTGCACACTCCTGCTCAGCCCCGCGTTTAAATGTTTCTCCATGGTGCAGGTAACATTGGAAGCTGCACAGCCTATAGGTGCCACTGTAAAGGCCGTATACGTGGGTGTAAAAGACTGTATATGGGTTAGGGAAGCTGAATTACTGGTAAATCAAAGGCAGGAGAGTGGGATGAGGAGCTCTAAACTGGAAAGGGGTTTATTGCCTGGGACGTGGATGTTGTGCCTAATGCGTGAGGAGAGGGAAAGGTGAAAAAAGGCTACGGACATGCTCATTATTTGCAAATTGCAGAATCTCATCTTGCCCCTCTGCTCCGTTGTAGCCACCGCTTGATGCACCCGCCACGCTCATCCGCCTTCATGCAAGCCGGGTAAATCCCACTATCGTTCCGAACGGCATCCGCAGGCAGCCCCGAGAGCTGCTCCGAGCCCCTGCCCGCTCCTCTGTGGCTTGAGGCACTGGCTCTACCATTCTGAAACCATGGTCGAGCAGAGGTGGTTTTCTTTCTTTCTTTCTTTTTTTTTCCATGAGACCAAATAATGCTGCTTCTCCCACCTTTGTCCTAGCATTCTGCCAAGTTATTGTGTTGGTTCATGTTGCAAGTGACAGTTCATACCAGACTGGTAAATCAAGCTTCACTGTGACTAGAGAATGGCTCTTTGTACCTGGGGAAAGTGAGGAACGCTTCCCTAAGGTTTTGCTGCTAGCCTTAAGGAGAGTTTACTGGACTGAAAAGTTCAGCTTTGTGTGCAGAGAGCTTTCCAAGTAGTTTGGTGGTGGTTTCTGAAGAGGGCTTGCTTACAGTAGAAAACTACAACATGCTACAAGGAACATGTTTGAAGAACTGTAATTTAACACAAAATTAAACATACAGTGTGAAGGAGGGTAACTGAGATAGCACGGATCGGCTCATGTGAAACTTGGCGCACTGTATTTTTGTACGCTGAATGCAAGGTCTGAACAACTCTCTCAGCTCTTGCAGCTCCTCAGGACTCGCTGCTGTTTGGCAGTGCTGAGCAGCCCTGTGGTAGAGTTGTTCCTTCCCTCCCAAAGCCTGAACACCTGGATCTATGGTGACAAAAGCAGCCCAGCAAGGAAGGAAATGAGAAATGGCACCCCTGGATATTAGCAAGGAGGCTGGGCATCGTCTGAGTCACAGCATGTTGTGAGAGACGTTCTGGTGTCCCTTAACAAACGTCCCATCCCACAAAAGCAGCAGCACCGCTGCTCTGCTCTGGTGAGAGCTGCTGCTCCTCACGATGAGCATCTATGAAAGCCCCTCTGCCATCCTCTGCACAGGGGGATTTGCCAGCCCCCTGCAACAGGAACTCCTGGTGTTCAGCTCCGCCACTCTGTGCCACTATCAGCTCATTCTGAAGCCCCTGTGCTTGTGCATGCGTTCGCTCTCTGGCATCACCGCCCACTTTTCTGGAAAGAATGTCCAACCTTCTGTGACAGCACCATCAAGAAGGAGAGCTGGAGGGGATCCAGCACTCACAGAGGTGAACCCCGTTTCTGGGGAAGCCTCTGGCCATTCCTCTTGCAGGAATGGTATGGACCTTGCCCACGCATCTTCGCCTCTGCTAGCAGGGCAGAACAGCCTGTTTGAGCAGCTGGAGTTGACTTGGTGAGGAGACCAGTTCCTAGGGCAACACTCCCAGCTCCCTCTTCCCCCAAGGCCGTTGTTGTGCACCTCGTGTCCCTGCCACACTCGCCTCTACCCTGTGCTCCTGCTGCCTCCCACTGCAGGTGGGCCCTGTCCATGGATCTGTCCAGGGAGCTCGACTTGCACTTCTTTCCTCTCCATGGGACTTGACGGATGTTTGTTCTCTTGCCAGTTATTTCTGTGCTTCTGTGAAAATGTAGGGCGTGAGGTAATGGAAATCTCCAGGCGTGTGAACCAAGGGGGCAATGTATTGTTTCCAAAAGCATTTCTTTGTGGGATCTAAAAAGGAGAAAGGTCCCTCATTCAGGGTCTTTGTCACACAGCCCTGGATCTCGAGATGGAGGGAAGCAAAAGCCACTGCTGCTATCGCTGCCGGGCATTCTGCTAAGTGTTCCCCCAAGAGAATCCTGCACATCTTTGATGTGGCCTCATTTGTCTGTGTGTTGGCTGTCTCCCTCTCTGCCTCTGCTCTCTCAGGGCCTTGGCAGTGCCTCCTATCTCCATCGAGTCTTAAGTGGCTCCGTTTGAATGATCTTTGCTGACACAAGCTGCCTTCGCCATGGCTGGTGCAGGATTTGGGAAGGCTCCTCACACAAGGAATGTGCTGTCTTTGGAGTCATGGAAACCAGCCAGGAATTTCTGCTCTCCCATTCCCAGCAGCATGAACAGCGCACAGAGGAAAAATGAAGGTGACCATTTCCTCAGTTTAAAAGTCATTGACCTGAGTCAGAGATGTTACAAAGTTCTGGAAAACACAGAGAGGTTCTGGAAATATGAGTTAAATCCTGATGGAGGAGTGATGGAGAGGGATGATTGCAAATGTTGCAGTACTATAATACAACACAGAAAATTACTATTTAAAATAAAAAATGGTCATTGTCTTCAGAGCTGCTTAGGCTCTAAAATTAGGTCTTTAGGAGTCTTCTTTTTTTTTTTTTCCCCCAGCTTGATCCATGAATGTGGCCTGACCAGTCAGAGAGATGGATATTTATGGCCAGGTATCATTTTTGAGTACAGAACATCATCATGGGCTAAAATGTTACCTGTATGCTGTAGGAGCAGTGAAACAGTGTGTTACTCTAAAGGAGATGGAGAGACCACGGTTGTCTCCCCTCCGCAAGACGGATCTCTTAACAGCTCTCATGGGAGGAAGGACATGTTCAACCTAATGGGATAATGGAATAATACGTTGAACATAACGGCTCTGACACAGACCAGCTGGTGGCTGTAGACACAAATAACCTAAGGAAAACAAATTTGAAATGTTTCAGGAAATAGCTCCATGCATGCAGTGCAGTGCAGTGTGTGTGGGGGCGTAACTTGTGTGAAAGAAAAAAGAGATAAATGCCCCTCTTTTTGCCGTGGGAGGATTGTGTCGCTCATTCTTGGAAAGGACGAAATTCCATCCTTAAGGACAAACTTAGTGCTGTCTTCTCCTCTGCACCCCTGGAACCCTGCACTGGGAGGTCGGACATGAGGTCTAGTAGGGAGGCTAGTTGGTAAACAACACTCATTGACAGAAGTTTGCTCAGAAGTTATTCTTGCTATAACGAATGCTCAGCAGGACAATTATCTCCATTAGTAGGTCCTCCACATCTCATCCCTTCTTTCTGCTTTCATTAGCCTATGTGTTTTTAATCCATCCTGTCTTCTCTGTCCAACTAATTTCACTTGCAGTCTCCCTGCGCTGCTATTCAACATATTTTACATGGCTAAAGCCGACTTCTTTCTCTTTCTGTCTCTTCTCTTCATAGAGCCACTCTTTGAATTTTGGAGCCCAAGCGATTCTTGGGAGGAAGGTAATTGCTCTTCTTGGAGCTTTGATTTCAGGTTCTCTGCAGATTTCTATAGACACTGGTTCAGCTACTGCAATTTATCTTGTGTGGATTATTGCTTTGAGACTATGAAAGCTAGAAATGTACTTTTCTTTCTAAATTAAAACTAAGGCCAGGCAAACCACAGCCAGTTGATGGATGAATGCATAATTGTATATAGAAATATGATTTCTTCAGTATTTCTATCAGGTTAGGAGTTGGGTACTGTGTCTTCAGGCAACATGTAAGTGTGTTTTCTGCTTACAATATGGGCTGCTCAGATTTCAGTGCACTGTGTGAAATCTGTACTAAATGTCCCCGCTTCGCTAGGAACTACAAAATATAAATATGAGCATTGTAAGATGCCAAAGAGTATTTGTAAAATGCTGAAGATGTTTGAGATTGTGAAGAGGCCGGTCAATCCTATCCTTCCTGGTCACTGCAGATCCTCTTTTCCCCGGGTTCTCATTTTTTATCTATACCTCATGCCACAACTGAGCAAGGGTTCATATGTACTTGAAGCAGAAGGACAGCAGAATGAGCTACATTATTAAAGCAGTTTCCTTCAGCCTCCTCATCTGCCTTTTATGTCAGCAGCAAGTGTCACTTTCTTTCGCAAGACTAGCTTTGGTAAAAGGTACACGGATGAGATATTCTCCATTGAAGAGTTATTTCTGGCACTGAGAGCACTGGAAGGAAGTCAGCATTACACATGCTCGCTGTTCGCCCTGGGAAGATGTGAGAACCCTTTAAATACTTGGCTCAGAAACAGCTCTCTCCCTTTTATCTGGGAGATTTTTGCTTTCCTGTTAAGTTAATTAAACTTCTAGTTTGTCTTCCTCATGCCCTTTTGCCAACATCTAGCCTTTTCATGAAGATATTAGTTCATTAGCCACCATTTACAGTGTCAGGCTTAGGTTACTACTGTTTGTTTGCCAAGTGCAGCTGCAACTGTCTGACAATTTCATATGTTGCTGTGGGCCAGTGCCATTGGCCTTCACCAAACAAATGCGCTGTTGAGGCCCAGCAATGTCCCTGCCATGTGCTGTCCTTCCCATGCGCTGTCCTTAAAAGATGTCATGCTCGTCTTCTCCCCGCTTCTCTGAACACAAGGACTTGTTTACTCTGGACAGCAGATTTGGATTACACTGCAGTCTGCAGTTCGAGTGGAATATTACTTCTGTTTTATGCATTTTTGGAATATGAGGATGTTTACTCAGAAATAAATTCCGAAGCGGATTAAATTATTCTGAAACAAAAGTCTCCAGACTGGCTGTCAATGCTAGGGCCTGTATATAAAAGTCCGGAATGCCTGAAATCTGGAGAGCTTGGATTCCCAAGTGATTGGTGTTTTCACCAGTTCACTGGGGAAATGAAGCTGCAGGGCTGTCGCTCGCTTTCCCAGCCCTTAGCACGGCTCCATCCTGCAGACCGTATCGCGGCGGAGCGGTCCCACAGCGCTGCCCTTCTTCTTTCCTTCCTTTCCACCCAAATCACATCCCAGCCCTGGTTACTTCCAGTCTGCAGGGACTGTGAGTTGAATAGTTATGGTGAGAAACTAATGGTGAAGCATTTCGGTGATCTGCAGGATCAGATGATCCGTAGGAACTTGGAGGATGTGCCGTCTTTGGGCCAGTCCATGCAGCCTGTCATGCATGGATTCAATGATTCAAAAAAAAAAAAAAAAGGTATTTCTGAAAGCTGCTATGTAGAGAGCATAATGCTGCGGGAATGTAGAAATCAGAGGGATTCGCTTGATAATCCTAGTGGTAGGAAGGGGCTTGTTCTTTGTGAGGGAAGAGGCTCTGATGTCTTGCTATAATTTTGCACGTCACAGCTAAAACAGCTCTCCAGAAATGCAATGTGTTGACTGTTAGTGGATGTTGTTACTCCTTTTGTACTGCTAAGGGTGAAACCAAAGTAAATCTTGGTTAATCAAAGTTTCTCATGGCCCTTTATGGATGGCTGGGTACAGGATTTCATGGGTACCCAGCGCTGCAGGTAGAGGAGAGGCACCTCTCCCAACTCCTTGCTGCGTTGGTTTGTACTGCAAAAAGAGCCACCCTGGAGTCACTCTGTACCACTTTGCTACTTGCTAAGCTTTTGGCCAGAACTGTCTTGCCTGAAGATTTTGGCTTTGGGGCCATTCTAAGGAGCTCCCCTGAAACAATTTAAAACTTCTTCCCTGAAATTAGTTTTTTGGTCAATTCTATTCAGTGGCAATAGAAGTCTCCAGTATTTTTGCCTTTGTTTTTATTTTGGGTGGCTCTTTGGGATTACTTTATATGAAAATTGTTTATAAAAAGCTTTCATGACTGTAAATGGTCCATTTTAGAACTTCAGAGAAATTCCTGTAATTTTTCAAATGATATCCCTACGGACCCTATAAAGTGCTTTTTCAAAGTTTATGCAGCCTTCCCTCGGAGGGGAACTCTATGACGAGTTTCAGGTCAGCCATGTGATGAACTGAAGTCCGTCTTCCTCAAAATCAGATTATTCATCCCTAAATTAGATATTTGCTTATTCTCTCCCCTCTCACAATATTCTTGCCAGAAGTCTTGGTACAGAAACCATATTCCAGCCTTTGCCTCATAGAATCATAGAATCATAGAATGCTTAGGGTTGGAAGGGACCTCTAGAGATCATCTAGTCCAACCCCCCTGCACACGCAGGGTCACCTAGAGCACGTGGCACAGGACTGCGTCCAAGCGGGTTTTGAAGATCTCCAGAGAAGGAGACTCCACAACCTCTCTGGGCGGCCTGTTCCAGTGCTCTGTCACCCTCACTGTCAAGAAATTTTTCCTTAAGTTCCTATGGAATTTTTGGTGTTTCAGTTTCCGGCCATTTCCTCTAGTCCTATCAGTGGCCACCACTGAAAAGAGACCATCACCGTCCTCTGCACTCCCTCCGTTGAGGTACTTATAGACATTAATTAGATCCCCTCTCAGCCTTCTCTTCTCCAGGCTGAACAGGCCCAGCTCCCTCAGCCTCTCCTCATAGGGCAGATGTTCCAGGCCTCCTTTCTCTACAGTTCTTGCACTATGGAATATCTTTTCTGCAAGGATTCAGAACACAGATTTTTCTTCTACTTCAAGGGGAAGACACCTTTCCCTTCCCATAGTCCACCTAAAACTCACTCATTTTGGTTTAGACAAGTGCCCGCTTTGATGAAGGATTAGAGTATTCTATTTATAGTAGATGCTTAAAGACCGGGCTTCCTGAACCCATGGAAAACAAATGCACCAGATTTTATTCTTTTGTTCTTTTAATAAACTCTCCGTGAGATTCTTCCCCTCCCCTCCTTTCCTGCTGGTTTACTTGCATTCTTATATGTTCAGTGTTTTTCTCTTCTCTCTTTGTTCCAGTTTATCAGCGATTTACACACAGTTGTTTCCCAGTCCCTATGATTTCAACAGCAAAAATAACATGACCTTTTGAGCCCATGAGCAATCTTGGTGGTGATAATTTAGCAGAAGGTTATGGTAATGAACAAGAATGCTGATCTTAAATGTTAGATCATTAGAAGTTCTTTTTTATGAGTGTTTATTACTTCTTTAATGCACTTCCTGTGCACCAGGGAGATAGACGTTTTCCAGGAGCAACTAAATTTGGGAATGTTTCTGAGTCCTTTTGTTAACTGGCGAAGATCATCAATTCATGACTCGATTTATCTCTTCTCTCCTAGCTGAAATGCACCTTTTCAGTTGTGGCTTAAAGCAAACAAGCAGAATATTTCTAGCTATAAAGACACTAGTGCTTGCAACGGGAGGGATCTGTCAAAGCCACATTAACTCTCTGAAAGCTGTGATCAGAGCTTTCCTTGTTCCATCCGATGAAGCTCAAGACATGTGGAAGGAGGGAAAGGTGACTGAAAAGTTACGTTTCGGTCCCCAGACCTGGGGCTGGCTTAGGACTGCTTTGGCCCCAGGCATGTCTGAGAGCTGACTAACTGTATTGTCAAAAATAAACTTCCTTAGTTTTTCAGCCCGTTTCCCCTCGATCAGCCTCCAGAATGGCAGGAGGCCAAGGACAGATGAGACAAAGCCAACTGTATGAGGCTTGTAAGCTGAGTCCTATTCTCTAAAGGTGCTTGTATTGTACCTGCAGCTTTCGCGGAATCTACCAAAAAGGCACGACATTTAAAAGCACACCACAATTTTCCATCTCTATCAAAATCCTTATCTCCATTTCGACTTAGAATCTGAACAGGAGCCCATTTCTGAAACCAGTATGAACGTTTTTAAAGATTTAAGTAGAATCAGTAGAAGAACTCTATGCCTGTAAGCAGCGTAAAACCATCTGTGTTACTAGCAGGAGGTCATGGTACATTGGGGTGTCTTAGAAACAGGGAGTTTTAGTTTTCCTACCTCACAGCACCTCTAAAGTTTTGTTGTATTGATCTAGAAAGCAATGCAGGACAAAAAGAAAGTTTCCTGTCTTCTTCCTTTCTAGCTATTAAGTACCATGAAGCATGAAGTGGTATCTATCTTCTTGCATTTTAGAGCTGTCTCTTCTCTCACAGCTTTCATTTTGCTGATTGCCCTTCAGTGTCTACATCTGATATTTGAAATGTTATGAATCAAAATGTGTCTCTAAGTAATATTTTTATATATCCCTACATGAGGTGAAGGTATCTGTATTAGCTACAAAGCAATGCATCTGCTCTAGAGATCTCAGTGATCTAGTTTGCAGTACAATTCGGTATTTCACTTTGTGGCCACTGGAACAGGACAGTGTACGAGGTTATTCTAAAAGGGTGCAGCAGCAGCTAGAAAGAAGGTTTAAAAGGGCCATCAATATTGTATGGCCTTGCAGGGCATGTCTGGGTCCATGTGCACTTTTAAATCCCTTGATAGGTGTTAATAACAAGGAGCATGACCCTATGGATGATCTGAGACAGCCAGCGCATCAAGGATGCCAGTTATTGATTTATTTAACTGCTCTGGAGAACTCTGTGTGATTCACTGCAAGGAATGACAGCAGAAAAAGTGTCCAAAAACACAATTTACAAGACAGTAGCACGGTTTGTAAGAAGCTGTGTGTTTCAAAGGGGATATAATTACATACTGCTGATTTAGAGGGAGAGGCAGAAATTTTGCTTGCAGTCCTGTCTACCAGCCCTGATGTGTGATGTTACTCAGCCTTTGCTCTTATCCTGGGCTGCAGTGGAAAGACTTTGTTTGTTTAAGTCTGTTTTTGGGTCTTTCCCAATTTTGGCCTGAACTCTAGATGTTTGGCTCTTAAATTCATTCTCCAGGGTGCTTCTGACTAATGCCATGGTGCTATTGTGGGATTTTATGGGAACTCTTGGGAACAGTCTCGAAGCACAGGCTGTGGACCAGTATTATCAAAACCCAGTTTGCGTTTTGAGATGTTATCTGTGTAACATAGGTCTTCGGCACAGTAGCAAAACTGCTTTCTATGCAGATATACCCATGTGGTCCTAATTTCTTTAGCTGACATGCTGGACCACCCTGACTGAGGGCAATAAAGAGGAAAACTATGCACGCTTCAGAACTGTTTTGTACTAATTTTCTCTGTAAACTAATAATCACAGCCTGGGTTTATGCCAGAGGATTCAGCTATTTCCCAGAATAACTACTTAGTTCAGGTAGTGCAGAATGAGGAATAAGTTTGAATACAGAGCTCTGAAGAAGTCAAAACCAGAATTAAGATCTGGATTCTAGCACTGTAATTAAAATATAACTGGAATGATTGAGGTGGAACATTGAGATTTATATTCAAGCTCTCTCTCTAATATGCTTTTGTCTGGGGTATGGAAG
>NW_010583397.1:509561-528590 GCF_000705375.1 Tinamus guttatus | reverse complement strand
GCCCTCCGTTGAGGTGGAGGGAAGTGGAGTGGTGTGAGGGAGCGGCTGGCTGGAGCGGAGGAGCTGGGGGGGGGTTTGGGGGGTTGGGGTAGGCAAAGTGGGGAGCAAACGCAGATAAACGTGCTCTAGATTGGAGGGAAAGTGTAACCTGGGAGTTATAGGTGGGAGCCTGTAGGTGTGAGCTCCGTGATTCCTTAGTGAGGTGCGAATCTCTGCAAATCTAAGTGATCAAAGTCAAGGCTGGGAGTTTGCGGTTGCGGAGGAGAGCTGCGAGGTTGCCCATGAGCTGATTTCACCTTCCCTCTCGCAGCCTGGGCATGGGAACTTGAGGCCGCAATGGGGCTGCAGGGGTGGACGGTGCTGTTACCCCTTGGGCCTACTGCACCCCAAATGAAAAAAGAGACTGGCTCAGCTTGGAATGTCTTTTATTGCAGAAAACTTTGTTTGCCAGCTGCTGCTGTGTCCGCAGCTCAGGAAAGAGATTTTGAGCTGCAGGGCTATGGATTTGAAGCTGCTCCGGAGCAGTTGAGAAGGCCCCGCATTGCTCGAGTGGGACTGATACAGAATAAAATTCCGCTTCCCACTGACACAGCAGTGGCAATCCAGGTAGAAAAGCTGCTATGTGGGCCATTTGTTTGTAACTCTTTTATTGGATTGAGAAATCTCACCCTTTAGTTGTTGGTGTTAATCTCCATCATGAAATGCATACTGTTTGTATGGCAACAACATAGGGCCCAATGCTCTCTTTACATCCTTTACTGTGAGAAGTTAGAATGACACATGAAAGTTTATTGTTCCTCAGAAATGTCTGTGGTGTGTTTATTGAGTGACTTACCCAATCTACTTGCAATTTGCCCATAGCTAAATATTTAATCACTGATTTTGTAAATAAAAGTCTTTGCTTGTAAAAATGAAGCAACGTTCATTTTCCTGAATACAGCACAGATTATAATCCATGGAAAACATAGGTGCCCTTCTTGGTTTGATTGAAAAATCCTGCATTATAGGAGGATCCATTGGCACAAACATGGATTAATAAAGCTATATTACTCTTTGTACAGCAGTAAACTAAATCATATTGCAAGGCGGCTGCCACATCTTAACATCTAGGGGAAAAAAAGCACATTTATGTAGAAATAGACTTTTTAAAGTTTTGCTTAAAAAATGAAAGAAGCTACCACATATATGACATTTCCTGGAGTAATAATTTTGTTCACAAGACAGACTTCTACTAGATAACTGTTTTGGTAAGTATATACAAACTCAGTGTATAGTTATTGTAGACTTGTATTGCATCCATTTTTGTTGTTGCTATTAATACATTAAAGTATCAATAAAAAGTGCTGTATCTGTGCTCACTTTTAACTGTAGCTCAAAGGAAAAAAAATACTTTGAAACAAAATTTTTTTAATTAATAAATCTTGTTTTTCTTGGTAATAATCTACTTAGATCTCAGGGCGAGGGACTGAGAAAACACTTTGGTGTTAATAACTTCTAGAAGGTATCTAAGATTCACATGTGTCAGCAGGATTTGCTGCTCTTAACCAAGTTAACCGAGGAAATGGACTATCCTTACTTCATGCTGTAACACTCTGAGTACTTTATTTTGAATTCAGTTTTTCTTAACGGCTTAGGCAGTCAAACTTCTTAATTGCTAGGCAGTTGCTGCCATTAAGCAACTAAAGAGTTTTTTTTGCTGCTGCTTTGAAGATGTAGAGCTATCATTGGCCATAATCTACAGTGTCTGGCTTAGATATTTAAATGTGGCAACTGTGGAATTTGAAAATTCCAGCTTTATTTTTACCACCTATATTTATTTACAACCTATATTTAACTCTCTAGGTCATAATTCTGATATCAGTGCTCATAAATTATTACTTCTTGAGGTAATGGGAAAGCATTGGGACTAAGTACAGAACAAGATAAAAATATTTAATGTGAATGAAGATTGTAAAACCAGTCTACTAATATGTGAGTATGTTAGAACATACAGCTCTTTTATAGTGCGAAACATCTCACAATCAGGTGGCTGCGCTGCACAAACGAATCGAGGAGATTGTGGAGGTGGCAGCAATGTGTGGGGTCAACATAGTTTGTTTCCAGGAGGCTTGGAGTGAGTATTTTCTCAGATTCCTTCTAGCTTGTCAGAGGTCAGGTTCTTTCTGTTTTAAGGGACTTGAAATATGGCTTGTAGGCAAACAACAGAAGTCTTCCAAGTTACAACAGTTGACTGTTACTATATTTTTTTTAAAGAAAAACAAAGAGTCTTTGTAGAACTGTGTACAAGATCTGTGTGAAGTCTGTAGAAGGGGTATATGTTGCAATAACTTAATATACACTCCTTTTTTGTGTGTCATCCTTTGTGATCCTTTCCTTATTTTTTCTCTTAAAACTTTTTTCATGTAGACACATATTAAGAAATAAAAATAAATTTTAATTAAAATGGAGTCCTCAAAGCTTATTAGAAGCCAAAACTGAAATGAAGACCCCATTGTGAAATAGGTTGTTTGCAGAAAGTGTGTAGTAGTGACTAGGATGTATTTTAGATCTTTACCTCCTTTAGGACTAATATAATGCACAATAAGTGGGCTATGTATGGGCCCAACATTCCTCATCATTGGTAAATAAGTACAAAAAGAGTTGTACTTTGAGCAAGAACATTTCAGTTGTTCTGAAATGTTTAATGATTTATGTGCTCATGGAAACAGAACTACCTGTGGGTCTTTTGAGTGACAGGATGCTCTTGTAAAGTGTGCCTTGCACTGATGTTTTCTAGCCATGCCCTTTGCATTTTGTACAAGAGAGAAGCTTCCTTGGACTGAATTTGCAGAGTCAGCAGAGGATGGGCCAACAACAAAATTCTGCCAAGAGGTAAACAAATAAAACAAAATGTGCCAAACTCACCTCCCTGCCATCCCCGAAGCAGTAATTGCCACAGATGAGCAAGAACTTCTTTATATGCCAGTTTTCTAGTACTGATAAAATAGAAATAATAAAAATAACTTTTCAACTTGTTTGGCAAATACTAAGGAAGCGAGTGAAACAGAACTGATCAACACTACCTATGCTCAATATTCTTTAAATTACTTTGCATTTATAGACTGACTTCTAGCCTGGAAGATTTCTGCATTTAACTATTCCAGAGTTTTACAGTGAGAAGCAATTTTCTAGCCAGATATCTTTAACTTCTGTTGAAAAGGCGTTTCTTGGATAGAACAGATGAGCATGGTCCTGAGAGGAATAGCTAGCCCTTTCTGGAAAAGAAATGCTTTCACAGAAATCTTCTACATCTCTCTGTGAAATGATAAAAAAAATGTTGGGAGCTTTTTTATGCAGCTATGGAGATGTGACTGGCTGTTTTTCTTCCAGAGACTGCTGACTGCAGAAGTGACAGTATGTTTTTGTATTCTGACAACTAATTCTGTAATAAGGAGTTTTTATGATTTCTCTACTACAGTATTCACAAAAGGTTGTTATGGAGTTAAATTTGTTCAGATATGACCTGGCCTATTTAACGTCCTGTGTTTATCTTCAGTCTGATCTAGGGCAAGTATAGATTGATTCTCACTGTGGGATTACTGATGTTATGGAAGCTCAGAGAAATATTAAAAAAAAAAGAGGTGTGAAAGACAGCAATGTACTAATAAACTAGCAGCCAGATAGTGCTATATTTCTCACACCTATATTTGTTAACATTTATAGTTAATACATTATAGTATTTTAAAATTTCCCATAATTTTGAGTATTTTTTTTCAGCAAGCTGAGGTGCTAAACAAATTCATATAAGTGGGATACCAGAATGAAAGCAGTGTCACGTCCTGTTACAAAGATAGGTGTCAGCCCTGTAGATTTAATACTGCTGTTAGGTTTTTGGGTTTTTTTTCTAATTGGTACCTTGCATTTCTGATTGACTGATTTAGGTGGAAGGCTCTCAGTGATACATCCATCTTTGGAGAAAGTGGCAGCACAGGTGGTTCCAGTGTGATTAAGCATTAGCACTTTATAATAGTCAAAATAATGCACAAAATGAAAACATTTTTAATGCTTCTGTATGAACATAAGGTGAAATAATTAATTACCCTAGAATTGTATGTGTAATAGAAAAATTATATTAATTTGTATAGCTGGCAAAGAAATACAATATGGTTGTGGTATCTCCAATCCTGGAGCGAGATGAAATACATGGAGGAACTCTTTGGAATACTGCAGTCGTCATCTCTAATTCTGGAGCTGTCCTTGGCAAAAGTAGGAAAAATCACATTCCACGAATTGGAGATTTCAATGAGGTAAGATGTCGTGTTATGATAATCAAGCTAATCTTGCTTTGCAGTTCTTGCCCATCTTGTATCAGAGCCACAGTGGAAGGAAATGTAATGTATTTTTGGAAAATGTGGTTCACTAAGCATCATAACAGTTTTTCCCGGGTAAAATTATATTATTATAGTAATATAACAAGTTTGTTTATTGTGAATGGAGAATGGTGACCCTTAAAGTGACACTGAATATAGTCTTATTGGCCTGATAGAAACTATAAAACTATTGAGGACTTTTATAACCGAATTCTTTGTCACAGCTGTGTTATATTGCTTGTGTGTGATGGTCTCAGAGAATTTTTGCACCTGTTTGACTTAATTTAATTTGGAGAGGAAGTGGTTCATGGTTCAGGTGTGAGTAATATTTATGGTCTTGATCTCTTTTTGCCCATGGGATTGTCATGGAAATTACAGTTCTTATGCTTACGTTTCTCAAGTGGAATCCCTAAATCACTACACTTGTGAGTGAATCACTGGTTCATAGCATATTCTGTTTACTAATCACTTCTGTTGAAGCCCCAGCTGTTCTTAAACTGTGCTCTAGAATCAACTTCAGAAACTGATGGTAGTAAAAGCAATGTGAGAAAGAAATTGCTTGGTCTGAAATGTGTTTATCTATTCATAGAGTTACCACATGTAGAAAGATCAGGATTAAAAATTAACTAAAGTCTAAAAATACATTGTCTTGCCTAACTTAATCTCTCCTTGTCAGCTGAAGTAGGTAATTAACAGGCATTTCTTCAAAGCACTGGTAACCATATACCCACAATTCCTTCTGTTCCCTTTCCAAATGTTCAAACACTAAGCTGGGAAGAACTCAACTGTGGGATTTTTTTTTGATGAGGGTTTTTTTTGTTGTTTGTTTGTTTTCTTGTTTTTTTTACGATCTCTGGAAGTTTAGACCTGATTACACTGGTTTATATTTCTTCTCAGGAGGCTGTTAATATTTTTTTACAGAGTGAACTTCTGTCACAGGCTTGACAGGCATGAGCCTGACTTCTATCTTTAATAATTACATTTTTTAAAAATTATTTTGTCTGAGCCATTTTCTGGCTAGCAAAACAAGAACAAACAATGCTGTATAAAATATAAGTATAAATACAAATAAATTTGAGGATTTTATTTGCACATTCTTGATGCCTTTCTTGTTAACCACACACACACAAAAATCTGTTACTAAAATACAGTGTCTTTCCATTTTCCAGACAGTAGTCTGTGGAGCATCAACAGATTCCAAGAATAATCTAACTATGGAATTGTGATGAAAGACACTTAAAGAATTAAATTATAAACTATTTAATAATTGCTTATAAAAATATGTTTACTTTTCCATGTGAAGTATTACTATAGTTATTTTGGAGGTTTTATATAATTATTAAAATGAGTTAGTTCCAGAATTATCACAGGACACAATCTATTAAAATATTGCCAGGACATTATAATGAGTTGACAGTTCTTGTATCTCTTTTATTATACCAGGTGAGTAGTATTTACCCAAACAGTGCTGACTTTTTGACTAGTCCTGCTAGGAAAGCGTTGTGCCCATTCTGCTCATGAATTGTTATCCTGAGGATAATAGAAGTAGGAAGAACTTTCGGAATTGTATTAAGGCTGACCTGTGCTCGTAGAGAAACTTCAGAAGCAGACAAGACTCCAAGGAAGGATTATACTTATGTAATTTTTTTTTTTTTAATCAACAAACCTATCCCCCAGGAAGTTGAAATTTATTCTGTATAAATTGTGTCTGTAGAACAGGTTGGAAAAGCAGCCTCGTTACAATCATCCTTGGTGAATCAATGCAAAATGCGAAGGGGAAAGAGACTGGTCTCTAACCTCTTCAGCCATGTGCGGGAGGGCATATAAATAAACAAAAATCAGTCCTTCTTGAGACATCAGAATTAGTTGCTTGGAGATGACTGTGACCTCTGAGGAATAAAGAATAAGAATTGATGAATTCCCTGAAGCAATTAACATTCTTGTTTTTCTTCCCCTATTGTAATAAAAGAAAACTGAGAATAGAAGAAAAAAATGGAAAAAATATTTAGTCAGAACTGTTTTGAAACAGGATTATGTGAGTACTCGCTACATGGAGTGTTCTCTACAGACATGAAAGAAGATAAAAATCTATGCCCAGGGTAATCTGCAATTTCACGAGAACTGATGGCAGATAACAAACCTGAGATTACCACATGTACCAGGCAGAAAGAACCTCTAGCCCTTCTTGATTTCTGGGCATGCTCCCCCTCAGAGTTGTATCAGTTGTTTCCAGTGTGCCGTTCGCTGACTTCTAGATGAGATTCTGGATTTCTGGATACTTTCTCAGCATTTACTGTGCTTACTGTAGGCTTGACACTGGGTTTCTGTTTCCTTCAAGACTAATAGCAGTTGCTGATACAGTGGACAGACAGTTTCAGGGGAAAAAGTTAATTATTTTACAACATGCCATTCATATGGTGAGAGAGATGCCTCATTGGGTCAGACCAGTGGGTTGTCTACCTTCTGCCTCTGAGATCATTACAAGGATATACTCCAAGGAATGAGTCTGGCCACTGTTTGCGGCATTTGCATTCCCTCAGTATCCATGGTGGTCATATTAGGAATGTTAGATAGTACATTCCTGGCTATTTTGTTTCTTATCCGTTTGTGGACCTTTTGCCTGTGATTTTGTCCAGTCCCTTCTGAACTTGCTGATAAAATTTGCCTGCACAGATTTGCTCTTGTAGGAGCAAATTCCAGAAGAGCTCTCTATGCTATGTTTAAAAACAAACAAAAAAACTTTGGTTTAGACAGACAAGACTACTAATTTCAGAGATATCTGCTGCTTTTTTAGGATTTCTGCATTTGTGTTATCTACTGCTTTTGTTACTTGTGCATTTCATTTGTACAAATCAGCCTTCTGTCAGCAGATTAAAGACACTGGGCCTTTTAGTCTCCCCTCATGGGGCAGCTACTCCATCCCCTTAATCATTTTAGTGGCCTTTGGTCGTTCTATCCCTAATGTATCCTTGAGATTCAGGCACTAAAATTAGAGAGAACTCAAGTTATGGGCATAGAGAATTTTTAAGTACCAGTAAAATGATGTGGGTTATTTTTTGTTTGCTATTTTTTTTATATATATATTCTTAGTACTCTTTCTTTTCATGTCTGTGGTGTGTGGGTTGTCTGGTTCGTTTGTTTTTTATCACTGTAGGTTAAATCAGTGATTTCCAGGAACTGAATGACTCCACCCCTACCCTTACTCTTTTCTTCTACCTGGGTAGACCCATTCTGTAGATTTCATTTAGTCCTCTATCAGGATGTTTGTCCCTCTCGATAGTTGTGTCTTCTGCTTCTCTTCACCATAGTCTTTTACAGGAACCAGTGCATCTTTAACTGTTTAGAAATGTTTGATTTGATAAGATAAAACTGGCAGCATATGGGAAATGAGATCTTTGAAGGAAGCAGTTGTTCCAGGTTCTTTAAGGAGTGCTATCTAGATTTGTCCTGTGATTTTTCCCTGTTCTTTGAGGCCTTCTGTTAGTTTAGAGCAATAGTCATATTGAAATTCAAATAATCCATCTTAGCTATATACTGACGTCACCTATAATGTTCATAAAATTATTGTATATTGGTATTAACAGTTGAATGTAAAGGAATTACATGTTAATTTTACAGGGTTCATATTCTCTCTACATAGTACTTTTACTACATATGTAAATTCTCCAGAGAAGTCACAATCCTTGATCTTATTAAGAGAGGTGCCTGCACTTCGGCAGCTTGTGAGTCTCTGAAGCTTCTGCAGAAGCTTCCAGCGTTACTGGACGAGTGCATGTCAAAGGCAGTGTTAAGTTTAGTATGAGTAAAGGGAGGCAGAAATAAACTGGAATTTGATCTTATCAACTTCAGAGAGCCATTTTCTATTAAATCACTATTCTCTTGCATCTGTGTACTAAAATAAGGGCTAAAATAATTGCTCACAGGCTTTTGACTTTTGAAGATGGTAATCAGGCATTGTAAAGTGTCAGAACAACTTGGAGTCAAAAACTCAGAGTTTTTTCTTTTTAAGAAATTTGCTTTTTTTCTAGTCTACCTACTACATGGAAGGAAATACTGGACACCCAGTGTTTCAGACACAGTTTGGAACAATTGCTGTGAATATCTGCTATGGGCGCCATCACCCTCTGAATTGGCTCATGTACAGCATCAATGGGGCAGAGATCATCTTTAACCCTTCAGCCACTATCGGATCACTCAGGTAAATATTCAGGCTGCTTCAGGCTGTTGCATACTGACTTAACTGAACCTCTGAGCCTCTTGCTTTGGCTCCAAGGTGTACTGTGCTGAGGTCTTAGAACCTCAGGTATCACCTCCGTTTTCCTTACAAAGGAATTTGCATTCTTCATCTTGAGTATTGGCATCAGTCTGCTCCCAGTCACTAGGTCTTTTCCAGAGCTTTATTTGTATATCTGCAGGTCGTCCTGTTGAAACAGAGAAGCTAATGGCTGGTTTTTAGTGTGTGTAGTGTTTTTTTTTTTAAATGTGTTTTTTTTTCCCCCTCTCCTGTGTGTGTAGTATTTTTGTTTTATGATAGATGGCACTAATTTACATTTAGGTTAGCTTGCCAGATCCATCCTCTACCTAGGAGCCCGTAAATGCACTATTAAATTGCAGTCTTCAGAGCCAAGCTGACAAATCCTTTTCTCAGAATTTTTTTTTTATATTACTGCTGATCATTTTACGATTCTCAGGCCCCTTGAACCAGACTACACCAGTGTAAACTTTCCCTTGAGATTAATCTTCTACAGATTGTCACTAATTGCACCCTACTGACTTGATTTCCTAAAGAAAACTCACTCTCTGAACTAAGAAGATAGAGTTCTTAGCCCATAATGATTAATGTGTGGATTAGATCTTGAGTATTCTGTGTTTTTACAGTATCAACATGGGTCGCATTTCATTATAATAACCTTTAAGCATGACATGCTTCCAAAGCACTGTGCCCGACGCAGGCTGTGTATTGCTTGGGATGCAATGTGATGTGAAATAATTTTTAAAAACTTTCCTTTATGCAGAAACCTTGACTCTTCTTGCCAAAATGACCATGGCTTCCTGTTAGTCTCATTGTTTTTTGCTCTTTGCCTTACTCCTGAAGTTACAGATTGGACTATTTTCAAGTTGAGGTGCAGGATTCCTGAATGTGTCAGCCATAAGCTTAATACATGATGCAATAATTGTGCTTCCTCCCCAGATAGTGAGGGTAGGCTCTGGAAAGCAATTTAACCATATAAGATGTTTATATGTATGTGACTGAGGAGGTGATGATAGTTTATTCAGGATTTTAGGTGTTACTATTTTAAACTACCCTTTTCACTAGAGGTAGTTAGCTTTGTATGGAGTTCTTTGGAACAAAGGCCTTTCCTTTCTGAGTTCAAGTCATCAGTTGGGGCTAGCTGAAGTGTTTTTGAGTTTACAGCATCGGAGTTGATTTTTTAGGAACTGAACAGGAGCATATTTTGTTGTTTTTTTTTAATTCAAATAGTTTTCAACTGCAAGCAAAAAAAAAAAAAGTGTACTGATCTCTTCCCAAAATACTTGAAGTTCTTTCTCATGCCTCCTGTCTCTGTGTTTGGCTGGACATGTGTGCACACACTAATTGCAAGAAAAAAAAATGTTTAATTTCTTTAAATATAGAAGACATTTTTCCAGTGTAAATTGTGTAAATCTAAAAGTATAAAGTATTCAGCAATGCAGATTTGCTGCCCAAGAATGCAGGAGGATAAAGGAGTGGTAAATTGTAAAGAGGAGAAGCCTTTTAATATTTTCTTTAGGATTCCCCCAGCTCCCTCTCTTCACCTATTTAATGCAATTTTGGAGTTTTTATAGCTCTGTAAGAAAGTTTGAGAATATTCATAGCAATTTTTGTTGCTTACCAGCTAGAAAAATTTTTGAACACAGACAATTCACGGTAGCGTGGAAATTGTGAAAAACAGATTACAGAGGCATATGAATTTCATATCCACAAGCAGTCTAGTTCAGAGAACTGGGTATTTGTGAGTCTGGGGAGCAGAACTGTAGATTAGATGAAATATTCTGCCGTTCAGACTGCCTTTATTTTTCAATATTAAAGTGTCTTACTTAGGTTGTGTAATGTTGGAAAATATCCTTCGAAGAGAATTGAATGAATACACAATTTGGGTTCATTTTATGAATATCAGTACTAGAATAATGCTTGTGATGTTTGTCTGCTTAGAGCCCATTAAAAAGAGAGCAAACAGAAATTATTCTGTCTTCATGTAGAACTTCATTCTACTCTGGGTGTTTCACTCTCCTAAATACTGCCTTTCATTTGATTGTTTTTAAGTGTATAATTTTTACTACAGGAAGAGGACTCTTGAAGCTTGTATAGAAAACTGTCTCTAGGGTAACTTATTGGCTATAGCTTTTTCTTCCTGTCTCTCTTCTTCCGTGAAATAGTAATTTGCAGGAGCTTTTTAATAAAATCCCTTTTTCTTAGAATAGCTGGCAGCCAGACTTGGAGCAATTGAGAAAAAAAGACAGTAAACCAAGTTCTTTCAATGAAATGTGGCCATCCCTTAAGATTCTTGAGTCTGGTTGGGAAATTAATGGCACTTGCCATAACTGTCTTAGACACTTGCCTAACTTTCTTAGTACTTAGAATCTGGCTGGTGCGTATTGTCACAAGACATAAAATTTTTTTCATCTTCACTTTGGGACTCTGAGAACTTCCATTAACTACTCTGATCCTTTTGTATTATTTGGATCATTGAAAATGAATGAAATCTGAAAGCACGCGTGTAAATTCTTTGCATCGTTTCGTAGAGTAAAAGTTTTTATATTAATTGTAATTGCTTTGAAAATCTTGAGAGCTGTTTTTTTCTTTTTGCCAGGAAAAATCCTTATTTCTTAAATCTTTAGGTATTGCATAAAATTGTTCATACCTGTCTTTGAGCAGAAAATACTTGTATTTTGGCTGTGTGTGTGAGGAGCTTTAAACCGTAACAGCAAGGTCCATTTCCGTAAATAACTTTGATTCGATAGAAAATGTACCGTGTCCCACACTGATAAATAATCCAAATGCAGAAGACTGCTCTGGAGTAGACAAATAAAATCGGCCTTCTCCTGTTCCTCTATTGCAGTGAGTCAATGTGGCCAATTGAAGCAAGAAATGCTGCCATAGCTAATCACTGCTTTACATGTCCCATCAACAGAGTAGGAACAGTAAGTATCTTCACTTTGTCATTTCATTTCATAAATTTGTATTGAAGCATGTGTTAATTCTGATTCATGAATTAAATAGCACTAGGATACACAGATTCCTGTGGAAGGCCTCTGTCTTTTAGTGCTTATGATGTGCTTTAAAGATGGACAGTGATGCACTGGTGCTAGCAAGGGGATTGAGAGCTGCCTTGTTGCTGGCAGCTGCTTCCTGTTCCTGAATTGCTCTCTCTGTAATAGGCACCCACTCTTTTTGCTAATTTTCCTAGTTTCTATGGTTAAAGTAGTGTTCCCTTAGCCAGAATGAAAGTGAACCATATCCTCAAGCCTGTGGTGCAGATGTGGCTGCTGTTACCCAGGTATTGCCTCTTTCTGGCTGCCTAAATCCTATAATCAAAGTGAATGTTGCCCACAATTTAGCCTGAAAACCCTAAATGCATTTTCTTCTATAAGGAAAAAGAAAATTCTCTTCCAAATCCAGATTTGGGATTCTTCTGCCCTTTTCTCACCTGCACACAACTGTTAGGAATGAATCACAGGCAGTTGTACAAAAAAAAAATGCTGTTTTCCAACCTAGTCCATCATAAGAGCCTAACAGGTCTATAATGTGAATCTAGAAGCTAGACCCCCTCCAATGACTCCCTTCTTTAGACAGGGCAGATAGTAGCCAGAAAAGTTTTCATAGATCTATGCAAAATGCTATGCTTAATCTGATAGACCAGTAAGGATTTATTGAATGAAATGGAATTATACTGCCACCTACATATTCATTTTATTTTGCAGGAATACTACAAAAATGCCTTTACTTCTGGAGATGGTAGAAAAGGTATGTTCAGAAAGCACATTGCTAATAATTGTTGACTGGGAAGTCCCGAAAAAATGTTAGCTCTGCTCCCTGTGCCTGGGCCAAGGCAGCTATCCTAGCCAATGCTAGGGTAGTTGGGACTGCTGTTGTGCATTGTGTAATTTTAAGTAAGACTTTTACCTGCTTCAGATCCTAGTGTTTTTAGCTCTGATCTTGCATTGAACATTGAATGTGTGTATCTTTCAGCCACTTTGGAAAAGCATGACATCTAGCATTCATTTAAATTCTAATAAAAATGGAAGCAAAGCCTTTACTTACATACAGACTTAGTAATGAGAAAGCAAAATAATACATAAGTTAAAAGCTAATACTGTCATTTAAAAATTACTATTTGTGAAAGCTGAATGAAAGTTAACAAATAGTTTAAAACTACAGCTACCCTAGGGTCATAATATGACCCTTTAGGTTAGAGACTTGCTTAAAGTACAGGGATTGAACTACCCAATGATGTTGTGAACCACATTTTACAGGAAAATGCATGTTAAGTTGTGCATATATTAACAGATGGTATTATATGCTTTTTAAAAATTTTGTTAAGCGCACCATGACTTGGGGCATTTTTATGGCTCCCGGTTTGTGGGTTGACCGACAAGGAGGAAAATGCATGTTAAGTTGTGCATATATTAACAGATGGTATTATATGCTTTTTAAAAATTTTGTTAAGCGCACCATGACTTGGGGCATTTTTATGGCTCGAGTTATGTGGCTGCACCAGATGGCAGTAGAACCCCAGGACTGTCACGCACTCAGGATGGACTTCTGGTGGTAGAGATGGATTTAAATCTTTGCAGGCAAATTGGTGACAAATGGAATTTTAAGGTAAGCCTGACTATAAAGAAACAGCCCTTTTTTAAAGACCAACTTACATATGATACTAAATCAAACAGTTTTCATAATCATATGATGCTGCAACAGCTACAAGGAAGCCTTTGCTTAGCAAATGAAACGTAAATTGCGAAATGAACAGGATTTTATGGACGTTAAAGACATGAATGGATAGGCACATTCATTGAATCTAGGACAGTGACTTTTAAATGAAGGGCCAACCTTTGGTCCCTAAGTGTTGATTGCCAGAAACTTGAAGGATCAGTAAGGGAAGTGTTATTTTGTGTGTGATTCTTATATTGTGTTTCTACACCATTTACTGCTGAGTTCTGAGTGACTAGGTCTAACCTACTAATCTAACACTGATAATATTGTTCATTTTTTGTGGAATGTATTAAAAAAAATCAAACCCCAAGAATCTATTTTTTTTGCTTATAGGAGCTTTCTGAATGTAAACTTCTTGCAGTCAGCTTCCTGAATTTGATGGCTTGTTGAAGCCACACAGAAAAGAACCATCTATATTCATCTTAAACCAGATTTAAGTGACTGCAAACCTCTCCAAAAGGCTTTAGCAATTTTTTTTTCGTAATTCTCAGCCAAAACTAATTTGGATCATCTTTCCTGAGGGTGTAATTTGATACAGTTTGTTCAGCAGCAGCTTTTGGAAGTTGCCGCTTCAGCAGTGCAGTTTGTTAACCCTTTGGTTGTGCTGAGGCAGTTATCTCAGGGCTATGTTATATAATGGTTTAGTGAAGATGCAGATTTAAAAAATCTCAAGCTATTTTCTTATTTCAGTCTGGTCAAGTTTTCAGTAGGCCCTGCAAACATTGTGCTAATACAACATTGAATCCTAACAAAAAATTTAAAAGACTAAAGCTCCTGGGTAGCAACTAACACAGTATGTGTATGTTCTTCAGTGATATCACTAATATTTGAAATAAGACACGTTAAGAATGACTGATTATTTTGTATATAATGTTACTGCAGACAGAGACACTTCTTTTATAGAGCTATTTTGTCTGGAACCACTTTGTGCATTATATTACTGAGCAATGTTTAATCAGTGTTCTGATTTCAATTTGATACAAAAATGCAAGCTTTATGAGAGTTTGAAATGCTGAGTGAAAACTAGACTAGAACATGGTCATTTCTTAGTTAAAGTTGAATTTCTTTGTTAATGCTGCTAAACAATACCTGGTGACTAAGGACAAAAAAAAAAAAAAAGACATATTTGGGCTTGTGTAAGTATAAGGCTTTTAAGGTAGTGTACTTAAATTCTGCCAAGATCCTTTCTCTTTTTAAGACAGGCTGTCATTTAATTCTGCCTTACTGCTGAAACCTGAGGTCCTTTTTGTAGAGTGTAGAGGTGGGTAATGCGTCAGGAAGCAGATGGAGCATTGCCTGTAGCAGCTTAGTAGGGGCATTCAAACAAAAGCAATTGTACTGTGTAGGAAAAACAAACAGTGCAAGCAAAGCTGACTGTTAGCTGTTTTGTATAAAATTCTGTTTATTTTTGTTGTCTTTGAGTCTTGTGCTTTCAGCACATTACAGTTTTGTTTGGACAATGACTATGGCTTTTGTTTATACAACAGGAAATATTTATTTCCTTTTCTTCTCCTTTGTGGCCCAGACAAAGGTAGTTGTTGAAATCAGCGTAGTGAGGAAGCATGAAGTCTAATTTACCCTATGGAGAAAAACCTTGATAGCAAGTAGTCACCTATTTAACCAGCTCCAGTATTTGCTATTTGCATCCAGTGGCACCTAAAGAGGAAGTTAGAAGAATGTTCTCACTAATTTTAGCAGCAGCAGCAGAGTTAAATTGTGCTCATTGCATTTTAAAGTATACTCAGGTAAGAAGGAAGCAGTTCATCCCTTACGGAGTCAACATTGCAGACTATGCCTTTAGCAAGAAGAAAGCTATAATTCAGCTTATTAGCTTCTTGTAACACCACAGAGCAATAATAATATTTTGTACTATTAATGGATTAAGTGGCTTCAGCCCAAATACCCTCAATGACACCAATGCAAATCTGTTGCATAATAATAATTTGAAGGCTTAGTTAGAGGTAAAAGTCATTTGCTTTCACTGGCATAACTGATTTAAAAGAGATTTTTGCTGATACACAAGAAAAAAAATCCAGCTTTCACATTCAGCTTTTAACTATCTAGGATAATCAAAATAGTTTTAAGTAATTATTAAATGTCAAATATGAGTCTGCTCACGAAGGAGAACTGCTGGACAGAAAGGTGGTAATTTAAAACTTTCACTTTTTAGAGTAGAAATGCACTTCTGCTGCTTTGGGGGTAAAAGTATAGCTTTAGGCAACACGAGTTGAGTGAAAGTAAAATAGTTCATGCTATGGCACTGGGAATCTTACATATTCAGTGAATTATGATTTCGCTGTTTGGGCAAACCAAAAAAGCGTGGACACAAGTATTTTCTGATGAGGTGCTTTCAGAGCTCAAAAACAGAATTTAAGCTATGATTTTCTTTTCCAGATGACAGGTAGATATGAAATGTATGCAGATGAGCTCAGTGATGCGGTCCAGCCTGAATTTATACCCAATATAATCAGAGAATAAATTCTAGGAGACATCATTTCAACAAAAATTAAAAGGTATTACTGGATGAAAGATTTATTGTGGATCACAAGTTGCTGTTTTAATGTTGTTGTTTTGATTTCTTGTAACCACCTTTAAATAACAGAATTCAAAACTGTGTTAAGTAAAACAATTTAAAATGGCTTCTTGAGTTTTTGTTCTTTTTCTTTTTTTTGTCGTTGACACTGTATTTCTAGTAAAGTACAGCTGAAGATTGGAAACAAGTGAACAATACATGGATACAAAATTATGGTGGTTTATTCCAGTGCTGTGTATAGACTGTGTACAGTTTGAAGGAAAGTATGACTTCAGAGACAAAAATATGTTTAACTAAGCTTCTTAATTTATTGCATAGTGTGTGTTTACCTACTTCAGATTCCCAGTTCTTTCTCTGCACTCAGATACCTTAATTTAAGGTGAATGGGGAAGGGAGATGTTCGTGTTTTGTTTTTGTTTTTTCCTTCTTTGTAATTACCAGCCACTGAAGGCTTCGATATATAAAGCAAGACTGCTTTGGTCTTTTTATTTTCCTTTACCCTACACATTACAATGACAATGGCAAACACTGCCTTTGAAAGGCTTTTTCAGATCCAGAAGCAGTGCTGGAGACAGATGCTTTTAACATCTCCAGGTCAGTGCTACCTTGTGAGGCAGAAATACAAACATTGGCTAAACAGCTTGACTAGGCTGGTGCAATTGCATGGGTTTCATTGCAAACAGAAAGCCACAGAGACAGGATGAGGAACCAGCTCAAAATGGGACCTGAAAACCCCTTCCTGCTGCTCTCTGCTGTGGTTACTCAGTGGTGGTGGAATATACAGAAAAACTGTCGTACATAGGTAACAAAGGCTACTTGGAGTTACAGCATACGTGAAATTTTGTTTTGTTTAGTTGCAGTGATGTTGTAGGTGTTTAGGAAGAGCATTAGGAATACAATTTATAGGCTAACAACTATGAATTTATAGCTGAAATAAATATTTAAACTGTAAAGAATTCCAAGTTAGGTTCAGCTGTGTCACTTAAGTTTATAACACTTTCTGTAAAGATCTTTCAACATTTTTGCATAGTAAACCAGTTAATAAATGCAAATGCTACATTATGCTACAGTTATCTACTACTTTAAACCTTTATTGAGAATGGCTTAATTACAAATAAAAATATATTTATGTATAAAATCCTGCATGTAAAATATCCCTTTCTTTGCTGTGGACATAATGAAGGAAACAGTGACAGACAAAACATTCTCAGAATGAGTATTTTCATAAGCAATCTTGTCATGAAGAACAAAATTTCCAAAAATGTCAATGTTCTGAGTATTTGCTCAGTGAGCTTTCTTTTAGTCCGAGTCGTGTAAAAACTCAGTATTGTTTTTAAGTTGGCTTCTTCCTCTCCTGCTATTTTCATCTTTCATAAATATTTTCCATCTGGCCATGAGAAATCCTATTGCAGTGGCAGAACTCCTAGTTTTGCCTTTATTAGCTTAAATGGCTTTTCATGTTGCACTTCTGTTGAACTATGTGAACCCTGGATAGCAACTGCTTAACAGTCAATAATGTGCATTTCGGACCATTTGGCACATCCTCATGTTTTTTGTACAGTTCAAGATTTACATTTGGATAACTGAATCCAGGAAGAGGCTAAACATCAGTTCTGAACCTTTTATAAGAATTGAATTGTTTTATAAGAATTGTTGAGCAAAACCAAGCTCACTCTAAAAATAAATCCTATGGCAGTTGAATGGAATTGAATAAATTAACTGACTGGAAATGCATGTGTTAAGGTAACAGCCTGTAGTTTACACATCTGTTAATGAGTAACATAGCTAATACAATCTCTCTAAATCAAACATCATGAAGTTGGCCTTGGACATAATGATTTCCCAAATCAGCAGTGTGCTTGTGGCTTATTTTGGAGTGAGAAGGTACTGAATATGAGAGGTATTGGAATTTCTGGGATGCTAGCGATGGCACTAGTGTTTTAGTTCTGCTCCCATTTCACACCTTAATTCTTACTCATCCTTGATATATTAGTTCCAGAATGTATTCCAGCTTAGACAACAATAAGCAGAATCAGATGCTCGGCAAGGTTCTGGTCATGTGCTTTTTTTCAAAACTTCTTAAAGGCTGCTGCATTTTAAATACCTGATACCACTTTTTTAGCCTCTTTTGTTCCTTCTCAGGTTACTTCTCAGTAAGTGAACAACTGATAGAAGAAAATGTTTTCTCTTACAAGTAACTAACTTTTTATCATGTTGGAAGTAGAGATTCCTATTTATTATTTTCACCCTTAATCAGCAATGTCTTTTTGTTGTTATTTGAGTTCTGTTCGTAAAACTGTCAAAGGTGTGGGATTTTTTGTCTTAAGTGTAAACAAAATTTTGATAGCTTGAATTTAGTATTAATGTCTGTTTTTTCTACTCACTTTAATATAGGCAGGACTGGAGACAGACATGTAAGAAATTGTGATGGTAAGTCTGAACTAGGTGACTATTTCCTGCACCTTACAATGCTCCTCCTCAAAGTAAACCAGAGTAATACATGAAATGATTGTGAATGAGCTGCTAATAATTTAACTCGGAAATGTCTAACAGAGTGAGTAACTGCAGTTTAATCCAAACACAGTTGCAGTGTAAGAAGAGCTAAAAATCTGAGTTCCTGCCTTTTTACTTTAGCTAAGAAAAGACAGTAATCCTATTTTTTGTTAGTTTTTGCTCTTCTTCGAAGGTCACAAAGTTAATAGCAACAGCACAGTTTGACCTCAAATTACAATGCATTTTTTTCAGCTTTATATAGTCCAATCTCTATCACGTGTTTAAAAGTAACTCTCAAAATGTGTCATTAGTGTGTGGATTTTCTGTGTTTACAGTATCCAGTCTAAATACAAACGAATTAAAAACTGGCACGTGTAGGTGGCATAATGTACAGAAGTTCTCACAAAGACTCTTTAAGTCTAAATAAAATGTCCTCGCTTAAGCTTTTGGGATAATGCAAAACTCTGGGCCTTCATTCCTAGAGGAATTGGTCACAAATGAGACTAAGAATGTAGTGCAATACCAATAGCTACACTTCAAAACTTTGGTGACATGAATGCTAAAGCTGTGTAAAGTGAATTTAGTAAATGGGAAATTTCCTTAAGTGTTTCATTCCTACAGTGTAAGACGGTGTTGATAAACCACTTCTAAATGGTGAGAATGCTTTGCTGGCTTAACTT
>NW_010583397.1:485194-501436 GCF_000705375.1 Tinamus guttatus | reverse complement strand
GTGCTCTAGGTGTCCCTGCTGGAGCAGGGGGTTGGACTAGATGATCTCTAGAGGTCCCTTCACCCTTAAGCATTCTGTGGTTCTGTATCTTGCTTATATGTATTACTTTAAATCAGTTGCATGCCATTAGGTGCAAGTTACTCTAATTATGTAGCAAGGAAATGCTATGAACATAAGTGAGATAAAAATGGATGTAAGTAGCAACCCTTTTATTGGAATAATCACGTTCAATATTCTTTTTTGTTGTTATTTTTTGAGCCTACTTAATTCATATTCTGCTGATGCAAACCTGACAACTTGCTGCAGCTTCTGAAACCTCCAAAAAGGCCTAGAAAGGCTTTCTGTAGAAATGTCTAAGTACTTGACCCGGGTAGTCTTCACACAGAGGAGTCTGAAGGTGAGAGAAACTTTATTTGTTGGAGGTCTCTGTAAACACTGGCTGTTCTCTTCCCAGATGTCCAACATAACCGTGACGTACAGAGACGGCCGAGTGGCCCAGCTGGAGCAGGTGTACATCAGAGGCAGCAAGATACGGTTTCTCATTTTACCAGACATGCTGAAGAACGCTCCTATGCTGAAGAGCATGAAGAATAAAAACCAGGGTTCTGGGGCTGGGCGAGGAAAAGCAGCTATTCTCAAAGCTCAAGGTGAGTGTTGGTGGTTTATGGAGCCCTTGCCCCCTGCTCCTCTGCAGCTTTAGCATTTTGATATGGAGGAGCACAAAAGTTTTCATCTGTATCACTGAGGAAACAAGTAACTTACAATACAGAATAATGACTGGTTTCTCTATTTCCCCCATACGTTTTGTCTTTGTTTGCATGTTCTCCTGTGAACGTGGCCTTTACCAGTTTGGACCACTTGGATAAGGAGCTAAGTGTTTTTGTTAAGGCTGTGTTTTATAGAAAAAAAAAAAAAAAAAAGTATTCTCTTAATATGAATCTCTAAATAATTTGGCAGTTGTAATTACCTATGTGCGATTGTAATTACCTGTCCCTCGTTAGCACTCCTCTGAGATGAGTAGTGTGGTTACAACAAGTTTGAGTAAGACTTTTTTGGCTACAAAATCCTGCATTAACTTTAGCAGGGGTAGTGAGTAAGTGGGACCTGCTGGGATATTCCGAGTTCTGCTGCAAAATCCCAGTGTGAGGTTTTAAACATCAATGAAGTTTCTGACACAGCAGCTCTACCATGACACAAATTTCCTGTGGTTCAGAATTGTGACAGATGAGAACGTACACAAGCTGTATTAATGCCTTTCTGTCTCTATACACTGCGTTGTTTCAAGTGGCAAAACTGTGTAGATGTTGGGCCTGGTTCTTCTCACAGAACAGTCTTATCTCTCTCTCTCTGTGTTTTTTTTGTTTGTTTGTTTGTTTTGTTTTTTTTGTTTGTTTTTTAATGTTAGTTCAGCTTCTGAACTTTGCACAGTACTCTTATTTTCATACTGCTAAACAAGAGACTTTGACATTTATGTTTTTCTCAGTTTCTGTGGGGGAGAAAAAAAAATGCAGTTATACACAATTCACCTGATCCTTAATATTTTCTTCCTTCAGTGGCTGCAAGAGGAAGAGGCCGTGGGATGGGCCGTGGCAACATATTCCAGAAGCGAAGATAATTTTGGTCTTGACCGACAGGCTTAATTTTTTTTTTTATTAGGGAATGTTAACTTGACTACATGTGCATCAGTATCCTTTTTTTTTTTTTAATAAATATTTCTGACAAAAAAGTGTATGCTCTTATATGACAGAACTCCTCTTGGACACATCCAAATCCTGGCTGCTTTTTATAGCTGAGAAACATGGTAGGTTTTTACAAGACTTAAAACTGTTTTGTGTGCAAAACAGAGGGCTTGGCACTTAGGTTTGACTTTGGTGTGTCTTTTTGTATGGTGGATTGAGTTTTAAAAGATCTTCTTATTTCTCTTGCTAAATCCTATTAAGGATCACCCTCTAAAGAAAAATTAGGAGGCATTTTTGAGCTAAACAGAGGCAACTTCCTGAGAAGCAAAGCACTACTTTGTTTTGCTTCATATGTTGACCAGTACACTGATATTTTTCCTGTATTTCATTTTATTTTCTCTTTGGGAAATGTTTTTCACTAATGTGTGCATGACTTAAATATTTGATATATAGGCCTAGCCTGAGGCTCAAGATTCAGTTCTAATCCTTTTGGTAACTAATTTGCTTTCTCCTCCACTCTACCTGGGGAGATAAGTTCATTGACAGAATATAAAATACTGTTCTTTTTTTTATTTTTTTCTTCTTTTTATTTTTTTAGGAGAAATTTGAAATGTTTTGTGAATTCTAAAGCTAGTCAGGGTATATAGGGGAAGGTTTGTATTAATAATTATCCATTAAATGTGACTCTATACAAAAACTAATCTTTCAAATGAGACCCAGGGCTGATCTTGGCTTCAGTCTTAACACTCATGTGTCATCATAAGGATCATGAGGTCACGTGCAGGAAACCAACTTTCATTAAAGCTTTAGATTATTTTGCTGAAAATAGTGTGGTGGTTCTCATTGCTGACTTAAATGACTGAAATGTTTAAATCAACACTCCTGTACCTAATCTCCTACTTATGCGATGAATTATCAGTCTGTGCATGTGTCAAGTATCTGTTCTTACTCCTCTGCCCGGATACTGTGAAGACTTTCCCTTTCGTGTAGACATGGGAGTTCAGTTAATGCATCAACTTGCTGCATTGTCTGTGAATAAAGCATTGAGCTCGGATTGTTAGAAAAAAAAAATCTTCTGTGTAGTCATCTCTACTATTTGTGTTAGAAACCTAATGTGTTCAAGTAGTGCTTGGGATTGATTATAAAAAGTAAGTTAATGCTTTTTTCTGTTTAAGTTGAGGCGTTCAATAAGGCTTTTCTTTAGAGTAGGCTATAACCACATCAGTTTGTCCAAAATCAGTTCACAGTGACAGTTTTCACAAAATGTTACTTCAGTTCCCACTTGTGTAACAGTAATGCCTTTGTGAAGGCAGCATTGCCATTTTAAAATAAGCACTTAGCAGAACTTAGTAACGGTGTTTAAACCTATTGCAGAAGCCTGGAATCTGCAGTCGCTCCGAAGGGAAGCCTGGTTGCTGGTAGTTGGTCTGACCATCCCCTCTGAAGACACCTGTGTGTGAAACATGAGCAAGGAGAAGGGCCCTGGTGCAGAGGGGCAGTGTGACCTTTCTAACCAGTAGCAGAAATCCCTGTTTAGAGTTATGGGAGCCCTTAGAGCTTAGCTCTAAACCTTGCTGGGGGGAGGAGGACATCTGTTCTCTTCATAGAACTTCCTTCCGCTGCCTTTGGGAAGGTGTGAGACAGCCTATCTTCAAGTGAACCTCACGTCCGTTTTGAATCTCTACACCATGAAAGCATCCTGCACGCTTAGCCTCTGTCACGGAGTTTTAGTGCAGAAGAGAGCCCTGTCTTGTGCTCTACCATGAACATCCAAGTGAAAGATGAAGTGTCTGCTCATGGAAGTCACTGGCTGATTCGCAGGGTCTCTGGCAGTGGGTGGGAGGTGACATGAGGTGACATTAGCTCTGTTCTGTAGATGCCCACCAGCTTTGCTGGGAGATGCTTAGCACCACGAGGTGTCCTCCTTCACTAGCAGATATTGCTGCATCCACATGGAATAGATGTGTCCTTTATTTGCAGTCTGTTGAGTTTGTTGCTCTTAATGCATCAGGCTCGCACGTGTGAAATTTCTATAATCTCGTCTGAAATTTGAGTAATGGAGTTTGCTGCTTTCATCAGGCAGGACAAGGCTGGTACAACATGTTCTTACTTTCTGCATAACTCAAGGCAAGTATGTGCTGCAGGGTCTTAGCTTTTTCCCAACAGCTCAGCTCCCCTTTTTCTAGGACAAATAACTAAAGAAAACCTGAAATTGGTTAGTGCCATTGATTAGTTTCCATTAATATAGTGCAGGTTGGAGTGAATGTATTGAAGGATAGTAAGTTTTTCTTCCGCTCCCCAAAGCGGCAATCTGGTGGTTTTTAGCATACAGTAAGTGGCAAAGGAGGTTACTGTTACCTAGTTCAGTAACAGGAGAGACGAGAGGTGCAGTTGTGGTTGAAGCGAAGAGGAACCACGTTGCCAGATCCCTTTGGGTCCGACCTCCCTGTGATCTCCAGGGAAAGCGCTGATGTTGGCTGCATCTTTTCTTTGCAGGAACTAACTGGTACTTCCAGACTTCAAAGCTTTGCTTCCTTTTCTTTAAAGTCTTCAAAAGAATTATTAATATCTGGGAAAGGAAGGAAGCTATAGATGAAGATTTGACTAACTTTTTTTCTCTCTCTCTTTTTTTTTTTTTTCTGGTAAAAGTTTCAATATTTTGCCAAGGTCTTTTTGCAAAGTTATGTGCTAGTTTCTTTTGCAAAGGAGGACAAAAAGATAGACAGTTATTGGAACAGCAAAGGATTTGAAGCACAGGGGATCCCTAAAAGCCAGCATGATTAAATGAATTAAATACTGCTCAGCCACGTTGGAGCTGCTCAGCGATGACAGGCTCATTAGGGTGGTTTTCACTAATGATGACGACTGGCTAAGGTTTTTTATTATTTTTAAAGTTCCCATTCCCCCTTCCTGGGCAATATGAGGCTTCTGTTCTCTCCTGTGAGGGCCCCAAACCCTCCATGTGACGTTCAGCAGAGCTGAGAGCAGAGGAACAACGAGGGATTTCGGGGAGGAACAGGAACTTTCCCAGGCGGATCCGAGCATTGGAACAAACTCTCCAGTGGATCTGCTTTGAGAAGTTTCTAACT
Source organism: Tinamus guttatus (assembly GCF_000705375.1). Next base: position 496,668 of record NW_010583397.1, on the reverse strand, counting down.
CTGCTGCTGTTTCTCAACCTCAATGTTTATGAGCATGAATACAGGGTAATAAATCTTTTTTAAAGTATTTATTTTTTTCAAGCAGTATTGGAAGTTTAAGTTTACTTAAATAACATCTCTAATATGGATCGACTTTAAGGAAGATACTAGATTTTGCATTAGCAAACACCTTTGCACCATGAATTCAGGTTGTACTTGAGTTTAGGATGAAATGTTTATTATCCTCTGCAGAAATCAAGGTATTAGGTGTACTAAGGTACTGTTAAAAGGTTGGAAGCTTCACACCGGTAGGAATTTAAGCTCCAACCAAGATAACTGTATCACTTAGCAACATTTTATTATTCAATTACCACTATCGCTGATATGTTGCTTTGTTATAGGCTGCTTTGCACTGTTATGTGATTTACAGTGCCACAAACCGACATCTCATTCTCACAATTGACATCTCATCCACTAGATGGCCTCATTGCTGAGCGAATAAAATACATAAGACAAGAACTCTCTGGAAGGGAAAAAAAAGGAAGAAATGTGTCTTCTGGTGTAAAATCCACAAGCACGAAGCTATTATCAACTCAAGCTTGCAGAATCTTGGCTTCTTTTCTTTCCTATTCAAGTTTCCCAGCGTGCTGGCGTTGTTTGCACGCAGGTTATTCCAGCTGCTGCGTGACCCGCGAAGCAGCGCGTGGCTCCCTGGCACTTGCTAACTGAGCACTTGGGTACGTAGCGCTGGGTGGTCTCGCTCAGTGTCTTGAAGGGATCTGTTTCTCCAGCCTGGAGGGTTCTCTGGGTAGATTAAGCTTTCTGGCTTTAACACTGACCTTATTTTCAGCGCTTTCGTCACAGGTTGCAGCACTTCATTCGTCACTGCTCTTTGTGCCTGGGCTTGTGAATCTTTTCCTGCTCAGTGGGGTGTGAGTCTCAGGGAGGGACTTGCTGGCCCAAAGCTTTGCCGTGAGCTTATGCCTTTAGCATAACCTGTGTAGATGCCTTTGAGGTACTCATACATGGGCAGGGAAGCCACACTGCAGCCGTGCAAAGTGAGGAGTGGAGAAGCCAAGAGGCATTAAATGGAGTAGGTTAAAAAAATGCACAGAGCTGTGGGACTTTTCTTCACTAACCTGGAGCTTCCAGCCCATCGGTGGGCTGTTCTGCTTTCCAGGTCTGGCTAATTGTCATTTGATCCTAAAGCTGAGTGCCTTTCTTTAATCCATGTTCCAAGGGTACTCTGTAAAATATCACCCTGAGAGGCATTGTGTTGTGATGGAGGAGGCTCGGGAGGGATGCTGTGCGGATGAGATAACTGGCAAGCTGTGGTATCTCCTCTGTGAGAGTAATTGCACACCACAGTGTCAAAGCTCTGTTCTCCAGGGTAACAGAGGGCGGCTCATATCAGCTCTCTAATTGCAGGTGAGAGAAACAGTGCCCCATATTCCCTCCGCTCTGCCAGGGAAAGCCAGGCCGCAAAGGGATGAGGCCCTGGAGCTCCAAGGCTTTCCAGAAAGCCCCTTCCAGGAGGGCAGGATGGAGCGGAGGGGAGGATTCTCTGGAGCTGGTGGTCAGAGTAAAGGTCTTTATCTTATTGCTATTGAAAGTTTCACAACGAGCTTTCTTGGGAAGAAGATGACATGTTTGCTGCTGCCGGTATAACATAAGCAAGGATGGGAGGCTGATATCCCAAAGGAGTAATGACTTGGTAAGTCAGCACAGGGTGGGGTTCTGAGGTCTGCAAGGAAATGCTGATGATTTGATAGTTCATTCTTGGATCAGGAGTTAAACCAGAGGGGAAAGGTTATTCCAGAGTTCCCTGATGTTTCCATGCTCAGTCAGAAAGACAAAAATTAAGATCTAGACATGCACCTTATTGCAGCTAAGCTGATTTCTAACAGTAAGGCCTGGTCCTCCTCCTCTCAAATTAAATAGTGTTAAGTCCATGGGCCCTCCTTCTTTCACTGTTTTTTGGGAGGAAATACAGATACACCAGCTTTAAAACAAGGTCTAAAATAGCCTTGAAACAAATGCTAGTGTTGGAGAGTACTTTGCCAGGTGATGCTGTTCCCCAACTCCCTGTCCTTGCTGGGGACAGGTCACACCTGCTGACCCAAGAGGTACCCTCTGATTTCCCTGATGCTGGTGCCTGGGGGAGCGAACACACTGCTTGTAGACAAGTATTTTACTGGATGAAGCTGCATTTTAACTGCTTCAGGCGTCCTGTTGTTATCCTGTAATAATAGTTCCGGATAGTGTTACGGTCACCTAGGAAGTAACAGATGGGGAATGAATGGAGAAATCCATCTGGCTGGATGGGCGATGGGAGAGCCATGGACATTGTCTACGTTGACTTCAGCAAGGCTTTCGACACCATCTTCCGTAACATCCTCATAAGGAAGCTCTGGAAGAGTGGACTGGACGAGTGGACAGTGAAGCGGATTGAGGACTGGCTGGATGGCAGAGCCCAGAGGGTGCCGATAAATGGGGCTGAGTCTAGTTGGAGGCCTGTGGCCAGTGGTGTCCCGCAGGGGTCAATACTGGGCCTGCTGCTGTTCAACTTGTTCATCAATGACCTGGATGAGGGCACAGAGGGCACCCTGGGGAAGTTTGCAGATCATCCAAAACCGGGTGGAGTGGCCGACACTCCAGAGGGCTGTGCTGCCATTCAGAGAGACCTAGACAGGATGGAGAGCTGGGCAGAGAGGAACCTCATGAGGTTCAACAAGGACAAGGGCAGGGTCCTGCACCTGGAGAGGAAAAAACCCAGGCCCCAGGACAGATTAGGAAGGGTATCCTGCCCCTTCGACTCAGCTCTGGGGAGGCCGCACCTGGAGTATTGGGTGCAGTTCTGGGCTTCCCACAACAAGAGGGACATTGAGTTTCTAGAGAGGGTCCAGGGTAGGGCCACGAAGATGATTAAGGGACTGGAGCATCTGTTGTATGAGGAAAGACTAAGCGAGCTGGGCCTGTTTAGTCTGGAGAAGAGAAGGCTGAGAGGAGATTTGATCAACATGTTCAAGTACCTGAGGGGTGAATGTAGGGAGGATGGGGCCAGGCTCGTCTCTGTGGTGGTGGCCAGTGACAGGACGAGGGGTAATGGGTGTAAGTTGAAACACAGGAAGTTCCACCTCCATGTGAGGAAGAATTTCTGTACTGTGAGGGTGCCAGAGCCCTGGAACAGGCTGCCCAGGGAGGCTGTGGAGTCTCCTTCCATGGAGATCTTCCAAACCCACCTGGATGCCACCCTGTGCCACGTGCTCTAGAAATCCCTGGAACAGGGGGTTGGACTAGATGATCTCTAGAGACCCCTTCCAACCTCAACCATTCTGTGACTCTGTGAAATGCTACCCTGCTTGCTCCAGCTGTTCCTCAAAGATGAGGAATGAAATAGTTTAACCCAAGATAAGGGAAGAGGCTGATGTATGGCATGACCAGTAGACTTGGGATTTTTTTCCCTCCACCTAACTCGGATATTTAATGAGAGAAGTATTTTGGTTTTGCATGTGAATTGGTCATTCCTAGCAGGCAAGCTATTAGTGCTGGCTCGGGACCAGTCATTGCATAAGCAAGTATTGTGCAGCCCTCTGCAGCTCCGCAGGGACTGTCCAACAGGGGTCCGTGAAAAGTGGAGGTTTTCCAGCAGCATTAATTCCAGGGACCCTGCTGAAGCCCTGGCTAGGAAACGGGTTTTATCCAGAAGATATGTGTAGTTATGCTGGGAGAAATGAAAAGAAGGGCATAATTATTGTTCTTCTGCTTAGTGAACTGTTCGCACCAAGTATTTAATGAGTTCATTTTCTGTCCCCTGGAGACTCAAAATCTGTTGTCTGGTTGGGGGCTTGCCCTATTTCCAGCTCAGGATGGATGCTAGGGCAGCCACTCTGGAGCAAGCCACTGCTTGTCTACGTTGACTGTCAACTGGGAGCAGGACAGCCTTTCCCCTGCTGCTGGTTGCATTCTGTTAGTGCCCACGAGTGGGTGACATGCTGTCTGCAGGCTGATAAAAGCACAGTCCCCTTCCTGCAAAATTTGTAGTTTATTTATCATGACGTTTAACTGACTCCTGTTTTAGACCCACGAGAGGGAACAGTAATGGGCTGGTGAAGCCAGATCCTTGGGTCTGGAGATTTTGGTGGAGAGAGGCTGAGTTTTTGCAGGGAGGGGCAGTTTTTAGCCCTGGTTCTAAAGGCTCTCGCAGACATGCTGTGAAGCTGAGAATGTGCTCGTGTGTAGACTGGTGTGGGAGCATTTTAGGTTGCTTATTGTTATCTTCACAGCCTTTCAAAATCGGAAGTGGACTACAGGGTGAGTACGTTTTTTTTTTTTTGTCTTCATATGTTACCCAGCTGAGAAACAGAACTGGAGTGTGGAGGGTTTTTTTTCCCTCATTGCTAGCAGAAAAAGGTGCTGCTTTTTGCTATTTTACAATTGAATTAGCTCCTTTCCGTACGAGACTCATGTGTCTCTAGAGCAGCTCCACGGCAGGTGCTGTTTTGCCAAGCTCAGCAATCAGCTGATGTTGTCCCTCTTTGAAGAATATGATATAAAATTTCACACCAGAGACATCTTCAGAGCCAGACAGGAGTGCAGCATTTTGGCTGCAGCCTTTTTGACCTCTTGCTTTTGAGGATGGTTTGAATACAGTGGTTTGGAGTACTGAGTTTGGGGAAAGAAGGAATAAATGTGCGTGGAGGAAATGCTGCTTCCTCCTTCTCCCTGGGTATTTGTTAGGATGTCTCTTCAGTACAAACTTTTTGCTAGCTAATGAGCAAAATTTGACATGGAATAAGTAGGTGAAGCTCTAGGGAACTCATTAGAGGCTTTTCATGTTTGAATTTGACTCCGAATGCATGAAGCCTAATCCTAGCCCTAGGCTGAGGCTTGCCCCATGGGAGCCACTGAACCCTCTGGCCAAGGACTGTGGGTTAGAGGGTTCTGGGGAGCAGCCCCCACTTTCCTTGTGCAACCTCATCTGAGCCCTGCTCCTCGTGTGCGTCACCTGCCACCTCCTTGGAACGTGATCCTAACCCTGCCCTTAGGCTGAGACTGATGCCCGGGCACCCTGCTCCCCCAGGCCAAGGGTTGCACCCCAGGGAGTTCAGCAGCAGCACCAGCTCTGCTTTGGCATGCTGAGCCTCACTCATGCTTGGCTGTCTCTTTCTCTGACCCCAGTGATAGCTCTGATGCTTTTACCTGGTGGCAGTGTCCCCAAGCAAGCACAGCGTGCGGCCTCTCCTGCGTGCTGGGCTCGGTGCTGCCATGTGCGTTGCAGCTGCCTGAGCTTAGCGCAAGAAGTAAACAGGAAGACTTCACGGAGGTGACCCTTGGAAAAGCTCTGATTGTGCATGGATCCTGCTTCCCCCAACTGTCCCTGCATGTAGTTGTGACTGCCTGCGCCAGGGCGCTCACTCCAGTGCAGCAAAATGCCTTGTCTCTCTCCTATGGTACAGCTGGGGTTTGTGGTTAGATATTGTGATTATCTGGCTTGACTTAATTTCTGATTAGTGAGGACAGCAGACGAGAGCCGTTTGTTACTTCCCTTCCTAGTGCTCTAGAGAGCTTTGCATGTTACCATGAGGGAGTCTCTAGCGTGGTCTTCTGAAGAAAGCCAAAGTTTGGAAATCAGCAAGTGCTGCAGGTCTAGAGAGAACTCAGTGACCTAATGATACTGCTAAGGGACAGAGACAGCAACACAAAAGCTGACAGAGCTCCCAGGGAAACCTTCATCTGCACAGGCACAGAGCTGTGCTCAGCAAAGGGCTCCAAGTTCGTGTAGGACCTAAGGGATAGTCTGGGCCCAAGCTAAGACGCCATCAGCCTCCTCAAGCACATGCGTCAGGGCAGCTACACAGGCAGCTTGAATAAGGCCCATGCAGGTGCATCCAGTTTCCCAAATGCTTCCCATCATTTTATCCACCTGTCCACTAAAGCAGGGTGAGATTGCCTCAAAAAAATGAGCTGGAGGAAAGCTGATCAGTGAGATGTAAGTATCTGTTCTCCACTCTGGTGGCATGCCTGCAGGCTGAATGGGCCTGGGGCTTGAAAGCAAAGTCAGTGGTTTTGTAGTGTGTTTGCTTTGGAGGGGGAGTGCCAGGGTTTGGAAAAAGGAGTAATTGCCTGTGGAAGAAATGCCGATTTTTCTCTTAACTCCTCTTCCTGGGAAGAGTTACTCTGTGGTTATTTTGTTTTGTGGTTACTCTGGTTTTGGATCAAGGTCACTGGATTGGAATACCATCAAGTCCAAGGGGAGCAGAGGAGATTTTTGATTGAGTTTGTAGCGTCCCATGAGTCGATGAAGACTCAGCAAAGTGAGTTCTGGTGTATTTTGTGTTGTGAGCTACCTCTTGGCAGCCTTAACCCAGCTGCTGTGTCTGTTTCGGGAGAACTTGTTTGATATCAGCAAACTGCGAAACAAATTCCACTGTGATCCCAAGTGCTCTGCATGCCCTTGGAGGCTGTTCTGCCTTACTGCACTGGCAAGACAGTGCAGTGATAAGGGGTTGTACTGAGACACCTCATTTCTTCTTCCGAGTCGTGAAACACATGATCTTCTAGGGGACAGGGTGATCTCTAAAAGCAAGTATTTTACCTTCTCTTTGTTTCCACTTATGAAAACAATCTTAATTTTGGCGTCTTTGACCCTCCATGACCCAAAACTTGTCAAACTCTGTTTTATCTCCCAAGCGCTCCCAATGAGGAACAAGTTGAATACAGAGACTTGGCAGGACAGGAGTGAAAGGGTCTTGACAGGTTTTGAAGTGCGTGAAATAAAAGTAGATGGGGGAAATTGTGCCTCACGCTGCTTTTTTTGCCTTCTTATCTCAACAATACAAACATCAAGTGTTTCACCAGACCATAGGAATGTGGGATGCTGTGGTGACCGCTCTGCCAAGGCCTTTTCTGGAGCCAGCTGAGGTCATTGTCCCAGAGGGTAGGGCAAAACAAGGAAAAGAGACGTGAGGAAGAGGTGGTCCGGCTGGGAAGGAGCAGGTGGATTTCTGTGTGAGGAATGGAAAAGGACACTGCTCAGTGTCCCTGGGCTCACGCACCTCCACGGCTGGGCTTTGTGGCCGGCTCGGCGGGAGCTGGCGGCTGGCGGCGCTCACCGTTGTCCCCATCTGCGCCGTTCCTCTGCGTGCGGTAGGAAACAGGGGCCGTGTGCGGGTAGGAAGCGGCACAGGTGGCGCAGGGGGAGCTCGGAGCCTGGTGCGGCGGCACCGTGTTGGCGCGTGAGGGCAGGGGATGGGCAGCCCCGTGAAGGAGGACGTTTCTAGTGGTGTGTGATGAGGCCTGAGAAGGGGACGGGTGACATAGCTCTGCGTCCCAACCCTGTCCAGGAGACTTCTTTAGCAGGGCCTGCTTGAGCCTCTCCCTCTGTCACCCATCCCAGTAGTGACCCTGTGGAGGGAGGCTGGGATGACGCTCCGAAGCCTCGCGGGGGTGCAGGGCTCCCCAGGCCCACACAGTGCTGGTTCTACCCAGGAGACCTGTGTGAGCAGCTTCCCCTGCGTGTTCCCCCTTGAGAGCCCTCAGCATTCCCATTCTGTGACAGGAAAAGCTTGTTTGGGTTGTGTCATCTGCTCTGGTGTGCGAGCTTGGCCTCATCCTCCTCTGGGGCTGCACTGGGGCCAGGCTGTGCTCCTGAGCGCTGCTGCTGTAGCAGAAAAGCTGTGGAAATGCCCCCATACCATCAGTAGCTACAGCTCTGTCCCATAACCGGAGCAGGACAGTGCTCAGCAGCAGGGTTGCGTGCTCAGCACCCCGGCTGCCTCTTGCCACATGGGCTGCAGACTCACCAGGCGGCTCCAGGCCTTCTTTTCAGTGCTTCATGCCTCAGTTTTCTTCTTGGCACAAGCTCTGCTCAGACTGAGAGTTTAGGCATAACCTGCTGACATTTGAAACGCATTTTGGTTTATGCTGGAAGGTGCTTTTGGAGGAAAAGAAAACAAATGCACCTCTTTCTCAGCAGGGACTGGCAACCTTCACCCTCAATTCCCCACCCTCTGGCTGTCTTGAGGCCTCTTCTCTTCCACCTTCCCTGAGGTGTGGGCAGCCAGCACCTGGCCCTTGCTGTATTTGCTTCATCATGTTTTATCATAGAATCATAGAATCATAGAATGCTTAGGGTTGGAAGGGACCTCTAGAGATCATCTAGTCCAACCCCCCTGCATACGCAGGGACACCTAAAGCACGTGGCGCAGGACTGCATCCAAGCGGGTTTTGAAGATCTCCAGAGAAGGAGACTCCACAACCTCTCTGGGCAGCCTGTTCCAGTGCTCTGTCACCCTCACTGTTAAGAAATTTTTCCTTAAGTTCCTATGGAATTTTTGATGTTTCAGTTTCCGGCCATTTCCTATCAGTGGCCACCACTGAAAAGAGACCATCCCCGTCCTCTGCACTCCCTCCCTTGAGGTATTTATATACACTGATTAGATCCCCTCTCAGCCTTCTCTTCTCCAGGCTGAACAGGCCCAGCTCCCTCAGCCTCTCCTCATAGGGCTGATGTTCCAGGCCCCTGATCATCCTTGTAGCCCTGCGCTGGACTCTCTCCAGTAGCTCCACATCCCTCTTGTACTGTGGAGCCCAGAACTGGACACAGTACTCCAGATGCGGCCTCACCAGGGCTGAGTAGAGGGGCAGGATCACCTCCCTCGACCTGCTAGAGATGCTCTTCTTAATGCAGCCCAGGATCCCATTGGCCTTTTTGGCCACGAGGGCACACTGCTGCCTCATGGTCAACTTGTCGTCCACCATGACACCCAGGTCTTTCTCCGCAGAGCTGCTCTCCACAAGCTCGGTCCCCAGCCTGTACTGGTGTCTGGGGTTATTCCTCCCCAGGTGCAGGACCTTGCACTTGGCCTTGTACCTTTACACTCTCTACAACACTTTTGTTCATAAATTAACAACATTAAGATGATGAGGTTCTGCTCCAGTGACAAAGCATCCAGTGACCATAGTGGGACCAGGACACGGTCCAGCAGTCGCAATGACCAATTGCAATAGACACCATAATGTCTCTCAATGCAACTTTCCTCCTGAGAAGACTGGGTCTATTTGGGGTTTTGGAGGATGATCAAAGATCCTGATACCTTCAGTGCCCTCACTCTTTTGGTCCAGAGGGGATAAAGCACGTGGTAACTATCACTGATTTTCCTCTTGTAGTATCTTGCAGGAATGGCAAGAAGTACAAAAGATGTATGTTTCCTGTGGACTTGTGTGGTTTGGTATCTGAGGCTTTCTTAGATGTGCTGAGACTCCCTTCAAAGAGAATAAGCAGAGAAAGGCTAAATTACCATCCTTAATTTAGGAGAAGGAAGGTTTATGTGTTGTTTTAGAGCATTGGATTTCTTTATCTTCTTTCAGAGAACATTCTTGCAGGACCAGATAATCAAGAGGATTTGACCGATCAGTGAAAGTCTGATCAGTGTGTGTGCATCAGCACTTTGCAGTTTTGAGATCCTAGCGTGGTTCAGGACCCCAGCCTACCAAAAACACATACAGAGCTTTCATTTCCCCAAGAGCAATGAGCCGTTCCCACTAATGCAGATGGCATCGCCCGTGCTCTCCTGCACGCGCAGGTCATGTGGGAGGACTCTGGTTATGTTTCTGCAGTGACGGGGCTGCTGGCTCTATTTGTGACCAACCCAGAAACTCAGACTCTGAAGTGCTTCACCATCATCTCCAAGAGAACTGTTTATTGTGTTTACATACAGCATGGGCAATGTGGAAACACTCGAAATACTGCATCACTGGTTTGGTTTCTGGACAACACTGGAAATGGTGATGCAACAGCTCACGTCATGTCTGTACTACAAGGTACGCAACAGGCCAATGAGGAGCTGATCCAAAGCTCTGTGCTTTAGTTTGGGAAGTGCCCACCACTGGCACGTTCACTGCTTGCTCTTCTAGTTCCACAGCTGTGGACTTGCCTGTCAGCTTGTCCTCAGGTTCACTTGGAGCTTGTCATTTTTAGTATAAAAGCACAGTTTTTCTTCCCACCCCATCCCATCCCATCCCCCATGCTCCCACCAACACACACCTCCTTCCCCTCCCTCCCACCCCGGTCACACAGCAAATTTCCTGATACTGCAATTCCAAGCCATGTGTCCGCCCCAGCCTATGCAATCCAATGGTCTCTGACCAAGTCCCTTTGTTCAGACATAAATACAAAACACACAATAGGAAAAAAAAAAACTAACACAAAAGGAGGCAGACACAAGAGGGAGACACACTGCCGGGCTCAGGCTCCAGCCTCTGAGCCCTTTAACTAAGCTCCACAACAGTGAGGTTCTTGGGGTACCTCCTTTCACGCTCAAGACTGCTGGTCCCAAAGGTTCCAAGGCTCATAGGAAAAGGAAGAAATGAAGTAATCTACAAGCCTGTTTCTGCTTAGGTTTCTCCCCCATCCCTTTCCCTCAACCCAATGGCTGTTGAAGGATGTTCTTGACTCCATCAGGTCTTTTCCCATCTTCCAGTGAGACCCAGCCTGGGGACCAGGTTCACTGTAAGTCACTGGTTCCTCTCCGGAACATGGGCGATGGGTTTGACATTGAGGGGAGGGAGCGGAGCAGTGGGAGGATGGCAGGCTTTCGTCTCACAGCAGGTTGGGGGGAGATGTCAGGGAAGGCAAGAGAAAAGCGCCCAAGGAAGCCGGTGAAGCTGGCCCTCTGCTTGGTGGTGGTACTCAAGACGTCTCCCCGGCGCGGCTTCGACGTGCCAGCGCTGGCCTGCTGCCCAGTCACCTCTCGCAGCCCTGCTGGGGGAAGGCGCGTGGCGGGGCGCCCTCCCTGCCCTCATCCCCCGGCTGGCCGCCCTCGTGCCCAGCGGAGGGCTCCGAGTCGCAGTCGAGCGCTTCATAGATGGTGGGCAGCGTGGTCTGCTGGCTGAGGCGCTTGCGCAGGCCCACGAGCAAGGGCTGCGGCATGGAAGAGACATCCACGTTGTTGCCGAGGTCAACCCAGGCCAGGCAAGGGAACTTGTTCATGTCCTTCATGGCGTCGGTCAGCTCCTTCATGGTGGCCCGGGTCAGCCGGTTGCCGTTGAGGGAAAGGTGAGTGAGCTTGGGCAGCGCCCAGAGGAAGGGCAGCAGCAGCCGCACCATGTCGTCGTTCAGCTCAGTGAAGCTCAGGTCCATGGAGGTGAGGTGGTCGCCGTTGTTCTGCAGGTAGTAGGCCATGCGGTGGACATCCCGCATGGTCAGCGGGATCCCTGACAAATCCATGGAGTCTTGGCTCACCTTTTTCTGCAGACTGGTCTTTAGGCTAATGGTAGAGAAGGGGAGAGAGGAATTGTTACACTTGGGGAGCACGCATGGGGAAGCAAAGGCTGGATGGAATTTGTTTAGGGAAAGCGGAAGGTTGGCGCTATGCAAACCAGATCCTGGAGTTTTCCCGTATGTTCTCAGTATTTGCACATAAACTTTGCAAGAACTGGCTAAACTGGGATCCTCAAGTGTCTTCCACTAGCACACTTCAATGGGTTGGTCT
>NW_010583397.1:474999-485183 GCF_000705375.1 Tinamus guttatus | reverse complement strand
GCAGCCTTTCCAAGTGCGCTGAGTTGCACTGTGCAGGGCCTGAGAAATAGATATTTTATCAGGAAAAGAACTGGCAAATATCAATAAGCTGCACTCCAGGATTTACTGCCTGTCCCCTTAAGGACTTTCCCCAGTGCTTCTTATCAAGTGAGCAGCACCTATAGCTGCTTGTTTGGGTCTCCATGTCAGCGGATCCCCTGGGATGTGCTGCAGCTGTGAGGAGGGCATGAGGGTGCTACAAGGGGCATAGAGCGATGGTTTCAGCTGTGACTCTTGCCTGTGCTGGGAGTGCTCTGCTGGCAAACGGAGGGAGGAGATGACTTCTGAGTGTAAGTGACACTAGTCCTGCTGTCCTGGGCATACACAGCCTTAAGGAGGTGGGAGGCTGTATCTGCAAGTGTGGATTGGAGCTAATGAGCTGTCATGGCTGAGAATAAGAACAGTGGGGAGCAGCTTCTTATGTGAACTCTTACGTGCTTGGATTTAAAGATTTATAAGAGCCTGATGTATTGCTTACCAAATGCTTGCACTGCGTGATCCAGACCACAGCGGGGACAGGGGGTAGTGCTTCTGTCTAGACTGACAGCAGAGGCTGGGGGGTTATTAACAGCCTGAAAGTGTGCAAATTCCCCACAGGACTTGTGCAAAATCTTACTGGGGCCAAATCTAGAAGTTACAGCAGTCTTGAGCATCCCCTGGCAGGATGTTATCCCTCTGGCTGCACTGGGGGTTTTATCTGGGTGTTTGGTATTCCTCTAGGAGAGCCAAACAGGAGATGCATGGTGGAGATGTATTTTCATATTAGGCAGAGCAAGCAGGAAGAAACGAATATTCAGTGTAAACCTAGCAGCATGGGTGACATTTTCCCCTGTTTCCTTTAGGCTGTGCAGAAGAAAGCTGCTACAGGCAATGAGGCGGGGTCTTCTCTGATTTGTGTTGGTTTAGATTGAGACTTTGGGGTGGAGGATATGGGATAAGGAAGGAGAGAAACAAGCCTGTAAATATTTCAGGCTCTGTTTGGTGCAAACAACCCTCATGGCTGTCACAAATACCCTTCCCCAGTGCGGCCGAGCCCGCAGAGGAGGCAGAAAGGGGATGCAAACAGCAGCGCCCTTCCTCCCGCTGTGTCTGCAAAGCTGACAGGGGTGAGTCTGGTCCCCAGGGTCCCCTTTCGGGTGCCTGGGCTCCGAGCGCGGGCAGCGCCGAGCGGGACCGGCCGGAAGGATGGGAGGGATGGGACGTGCTCGTCTCCCGCCGCCCGCTCGGCCTCCCCCACCGCCGGCAGCTCTGCGGAGACTGCAGTAATAAGTCACAGCTTGTGCTCTGACCAGAGCAGGTACCTTCTGCTGCTCTCCCCAGCAACAAGCCAATACCCCAAGGAAGCCTTAATCAGGCAGGCAAATTATCCTCCCCTAATTGATTCTCCAGACTGGGCTGCTGCTGGCTGAATGTGCTTAAGCCTTTCTGCCTCCCGGGCTGTGCCAGAGCCCTCCCTTGCTTTGCTGCCTTGTTTTTTCCTGCCTTGCCCTGGTGGAAGGAGCCCCTGGTGCTGTAGCCAGGCTCCCAGCTCGCTGGCAAGCGGTAAAATGTGGGACACGCTGGGGCTGGGACACCCTGGCAGCCCTTCTCTTTGCTCCCTGGCAGTGCCTGCACTGGAATGGCACACTGAGTGCCTGGCTGCGCCTTCCCTTCCTCTCCTCTAGTGATAAATGTATATATTACATATGTCTGCTGTTAGATAAGGCACAGAGGGAGATGTGGGCAGATGCTTTCCTCTGAATTATCTGGCATTCGGTATTTTTGGAGCTCTACTGAGTTCTGCTCCCCTCCAGGGAAAAACCCCAAGCTCAGACACTCACGCAGCAGCTGAGAAAATGCCAGGTTTATTCGCAGGGAAATGGGTCATCTATTATCCCTGAATTTCTGCAAGTGAAATAGGCTTAAAGATCTCTCCAGCTGGAGAAGCGTGCGCGCGCGTGTGACAAAACAGCCACTTAGTGCCGTGGCTTTTGGTGCCCATGGGACTTGTGGGCAGAGGACTGCGAAGCACCAGGGGCTGCACTAGCCTCATGCTCCTACAGCTGGTGGTGTGTCTGGATTTATAATGATGGGGAATTGCATCTAACAAGGATCTGGACCCCGGATGCGGGGAAGTGGGTGGCATTTGGATTCTCTGCAGCAAGAGAATTTGTATTCTCTGCTTCTCGGGTGGGAAGAAGCCTGGCCCTGCTGCGGAGTGAGGGCTTCGCTGGATTCACCTCCTTGTTTCCCTCGCCTGGAAGTTGTTCCCTGCATCATTCCCAGCTCTTCTCCCACTGACACATGGAACCTGCCTCCCCCCTTGCTGCCAGGTACCGGCTCAGCCTCGTGCTCTCCAGGCTGCACCATGAACCTGCTGTGTAACATCTGCCCGGGACCAGCGTAGGGCCTTGAGGGACCTGCCGGGGCTCAGAGACGACTGGCTCCCCGTCCCAATGGGAAAAGGGGGCCAGAAACCACCCTACCTGCACGGGACGCATGGAAAAGCACAAAAAGAGCCTCTTGGCTTGCAGGAACTGCTTGTTGTTTGAAGCTGGGGACTGTTCCACGTGCCGGGCTCCCTTCTAAGTGAGTCTTTGAGTCCATGAAGCTGAAGACTAAGTGCATTTCTATCAGCACCCAGACCTTTGCATTTCTTGCTTATCAGCTAAATCTCTTGACTGCAGGGAAGGGCTTCAAGGTCTCCTGGCTGCCACCTGGCACTTGGCTGCTCTCTTGTCTTTGTGGAGCTCAGAGGATCTTGATCAGCAGGAGGGCATTGGGGCTCCTGGAGATCCAGACTCTTTGCCTCATCTCCACACCATGGAGAGAGGCTGGGAAGACATGACACCTACCAGCTGGGACCTCAGCAACAAGGGGTGCCCACTACCCACTGTCTGTCTTTCTGGAGAATTACCAGCTTTCTCCTCTCATTTGACTTCAAAATCTTTGCCTGTTCCACCTCTCCAGCTGCCTTTCCAGGTGGACCCTCCTCCCGATGCTGGGTGCTCTTTGGGCCTCTGTGCCGTGGGAGATGGGGAGACAGTTTCTTTTCCACATTTTTTTCACCAGTTGATGTTTCTGTGAGCAGCAGCTTCTTTAAAAGCATCGTGTGGGGCAGTTCCTATGCTCATCTGCTCTGCCCCTATGTGGCTTTAGCTGACTGCTACTCTGACGTGGTTTCCTTCTCTAAGGCTGGAACGATGGTGACTCTTTTTACTGTGTTGCAGGAGGGTGACATGAAGCTCTAGTTAACACTCCAGTGCTACGTGAAGGTTAGGATCCAATCTGCCAGAGCTGTCAACGTGGCCCTGAGTGATGTTTTGGGGGAAGGAAAGAGCTGACACCCTTTGGAGCTGTTTCCCTGCAGTCCTCTAGACACATGAGCTTTCCCTGCATCTTTGAAGTGCATCTAAGTGCCGCAGTGTCTGGGCAGTGCACATCAATAACTGAGAAATGGAGCAGTGAACCTGAAGGGATGCTTGTTCTCCATCCAGCTTTGGATTAGCCAGGATGTTTCAAAATGAGAGTCATTTAGGCACATGAACAGAGTAAAACCCCAGCCAGACGTGCGAGAAGGAAAGCCCAGATCTGGGAGTTGGGGAGTTACTTAACTGTCTACACAAAGCTGCCTTTTCTCCCCCCAAACCTGTTACTGTGTGAAAAATGATAAAATGATGGGGTTTTTTTCTGCACCAGCAACTCCCTGCTTGCAAAGATCACTCTGACTGCTGGCTGCCTGCATGTTCTATGGATCTAGATTTGCTCCTTGGCACTCCAGAAAGGAGGCTCTGGAGCAGCCAGCTCTGAGGACAGTGTAAATGGGGGATGCAGAGGGTTCTCCAGCAGAGCTTTGCCAAGACAGCTCTGTTGTGATCTGCAACGTCTCGATCGCGTTGTGAGGCTGGAATCCAGCCCTCCGAGCAGAGGCTGCCTTCACCTGCACACCCTGCTCAAGTGCAGCCGAGGGCCACAGTGCCTGGAAAAACGAAGCGCCCGCTATGGAGGCAGATGGTGGCACTTGTGCTAGAACACGCAGTTCTTCGGCACTGCTGAGCTGAGGAAGCCTCAAGACCTCTGAAAACAACACTTATTAACATCCCCAAATTCTGCATCTGCCAGAATGCTGCAAAAGTGGCATCAATAACCTGAAAAGCCAATGTTTGCAGGGAGAAGCATTTCCCAACCCATTACTCCTTATGCTACAAGCATCAATTTAGCAGGAAGGAGAAGCTGGAGCTGCCCAGTGTACAGGGATTAATTATGCTCATTTAGGGAGAGTGATGTGCAGATGCTGTAAAACACTACAGCAAAAAGCACCTTAGGACACAAGGGGCAGCTGAGCTGGCCTGTCTGGCAGTTGTGCAGTAAAGCTGTGCTTGTCCCTGGTGAGGAAATTCTTATCCGCCAGCTTTTGGGCTTTGCCTTTTAAACCCCTGGCAAATCCCAGGCCTTTCCTGGTGGTGCAGGCAGACGCGGCAGTGCTGCTTTGGTGGCCACACGGCAGGGATGCCACAAACCCTTGGTCACCCAAGGCAGCTGGCTGGTGTCCAGACCCTGCTGAGGAAGGGATCGACCCCGCTGTCGTCTGTGGCTGCTTAACTGGGGAGAAAAACCGACAACCTGGGCTGGGTATCTCATGCCTGCCTTGGCTGCTGCTGCTCGGAGTCCCCTGCGCTGCGGGAATCTTTCTCCGTCCGTGTTTCTCTGCTTTTGGCCTTGGGCACCCCGTTAGTTATAGCGCACGGTCTGATGCAGTTGCAATGCCCCGGTCCCTCTGCCAGGTGCGGGGACACGTGCCAGAGGACGGTCCCTTTGCAGGAAGGTCTCTAGAGGAGCAGTTCTGCAGAGAAGGCACTCGATGGCAGACAGCACCGTGTGGCCTTGCCCCAGAATGGGGCCTTGCCCCAGCATGGCACACGGCAGCTCTAGCCCTGGCCAGGTCAGTGCTCGGGATGGTGGAAGTGGGTGGGAGCTCTATCGGGGAGCAGCTTTGGGTTGCAAAGGCACAAGAGGATCTGGCTGTCTGTATGGAGAACTCTCGTGTGCCTTAGAGGCTTTGCTAAATTTGGCCTAACTTAATATTTTGGTTGGGCTCTACGGTGTGACTAACATTTGACTGTTCCTGCTTGGTGGAAAGTCTGATTTCTCCTTAAGATAGCTATGTAATTCCAGTTGTCCTGTCACTGAGTTTCTAGGCAGGAGGGCTGTAAGAAACTACCTTGTGGTTCCTGGGTGGTTCAGGGCTGGGCTTGCTGGGCACTTGAGGGCCTTCCTGATGGGACAGGGATGGGGATGTGACTGGAGTTCGTTTCTGAACTGCTGGTTTGTCACTCAGGGGTCTGTGTTGGAAGAAACTCTTCGCGCATGAAGTGGCTGTGATGCTGCAGCTCCCTTATCCTCCCTTCTCCCTCTATGTTTGGGCTGTTACGGAAGTTAAAACCTGGCAGATACTCCATGCTCTCCCCATGGTCGGGCTTGCTATTCATCCCACGGACCCATGTGAGACAGAAATGGGATTCTGGATGAGAATGAGGGGGTCCTGCCTCAGTTCCATCCAGAACCCAAAGTGCAGGAGGTAGAAAAAGCAAGAGGAGGACTCGGTTCCTGGCTGGTCTGTGCCCACCAATCCCTTCCAACTGTCCCAAATCTATGCAGGAAGGTAGAAATGCAGAAATCCTGCCCCTTCTCAGGCTCTTCAGTGGCTGGGAGCAGGGAGCAGGTCTGGAGGTTATAGCAAAATGCTCCCACTAGCAGGAAGGGGAGACTTCAGATTGGGTTTAAACACTCTGGCTGGGCAAAATTAGGCTTGGAGATCTCCAGCTGAAGCTGCTGTTTCTTGCCCCTCTGACCCCAGCACTGTCTTGCAGCAGCCTCAGCTGCCAGCTCTGCAGGTGCCTCTTGCTGCTGTTTAATATTTAATCACGATTATTTTGTGTCCTACATAAGGCCATGCAGCGGGGTCGGGCTGCAGCATCTGCCCTACGTTTCCCTCCGCCACGCGCCACCCCGCAGCTCGGCACACCCGGAGGCCACCGGCTTGGGCCCCGCTCACGTCCCCAGGGGCCACCGCGTCTCACGGGCAGGTCCCCGCGGGCGCCGGCCGCTTACCAAGCCTGGCTCTTCCTGCGGGGCAGCCCGTGGCGGTGCCGCTTGGAGTGTGGCGTGAGGTGGTAGATGAGCTGCCGGCAGATCCTGTCCGAGGACTTCCAGGGGTCGTATTCCTGAAAGCAAAGGGCTGGCTTAGCCCCCTGCCGCAGGGCACGGGCCAGGTAGGGAGAGAGGGGGTGGTGGAGCAGGGGAACGCGTGCAAGGGAGGAGATGGTGGGAAAAGAGGCTGGAGTTGGAGCAGTGAGGAGGCCGGAGGTGCCTCCTGGAGGTGCAGCCTCCCCTCTCGGACTAGCAGGAGCGCCCATGACCGGCTGCTCGTGTCTGTGCCCGGCTGCTTGTTCCCAATGCTGGCAAATCACTGGGCAGGGAGAAAATTCTGCATCCAAGTAGCAGAGTGGGCTGCAGCCCTACCAGGGACCTCTGCATCATGCAACTGCCCTCAGGCTGCAGACGCTGCTGCTTGCTGCGTGTGCACCTGGAATATAAATGTGCAGGTGCTGGTGGCTCAGCTGCCCTGCAAGGGAGGACGGTCTCACACTTCAGAGTGACACGTGAAGAGGTGGTGGACGCCCACGGGGGTTGAAGGCAAACACCGGCCTGGGCTGTAAATGGAGCCCTTTGCCCTGGCAAGGCACAAATTAACCCCTTGCATGGTTAGCCTGGGGGTTTGCCTGGTCGAAACTCCTGTGTGGAGGTTTCTGCTCTGCATCATGGTTTGGAGATCCGGGGGTGAGGTGCCCTCAGTGCTGGCACAGCTGGAGGCAGCAGCCTGCAAGGGCAGGAAGCCTTTCCGTGTGGGTGCACACGTGTGCTGCCCTGCACGCAGCCGTTGGCACCCAACTGGCACCTATCCTGCTCCTTTCCATGTCCTCGCCAGTCTCCCGTCCATGGCCCGAGTGGGAGCTGTGCACATCTTGCCTGTCCTGTAGCTACCTGCCATGCATGGGGACACGGTGTGCAGGCGCATGCGGCGCTGGTGCTGCAAGGTGCTGAGTCCCTCTCGGCCATGAACTCAGCTTTTCTGGGCTCCTGAGGGCCCGAGGAAGTGTGAAAAACCTTCCTCAGAAACCGGGAAAAACCTGTCTGCATAATGGTACGGGTGTGTTCAGGGCAAACATGAAAATCGAGGGTGGGGTGTCTGCAGATGTACAAAATCAGGGGATGTTTCCTGCTAGGCGACTGGCCCTAGGGTGAGGTCCTCTCATGCCATGTCCTCTGGAGGCATCTTGCAGCAGGAGCTTAGAGGTGGCCTGGATAAAGTCATCCAGGACCAGGCTAAAAGCTGGGGTCTAGCGAACTGCAGTTAGGAGGTAGTGACCTGCTCTGTCGTGACCACCCCTCTCCCCCTTCCTAGATGCTTACAACCTCTGGGCAAAAATTAAGGATGTTTTGGGCTGTACTGCAGCCTGAAGATGATTATCACATCTTGGCTGTTGAGACCTGCAGGCTACTTGTTTGTTACCAGAGAGACTCTCAGGAGATGGCTGATCAAAGCTGGAAACCGCGCTCGTTTGCACCAGCCATTCAACGTATTCCCTAAGGAGCTGCTGCTCGTGAGGGATGCGCATGTGCTTAACATCTCTCTTTGTGCAAAGAAATCCACTCTTTTGCCCTCCTTCTACAGCAAACGTGAACCTTGCCAAGGCTGCCAGGCAAAGGGATGTCGCGGCCACGCTGCAAATCCAGTCCTTTGCGGAGGCAAAGGGGACCAGAAACAGGGCCAGTATTGCTATGGGAATTTAGTGTGTGGGATATAGGTTGGGTGCAGGGATGTAGCAGGGCATGGGAGATGTGAGCCCATGGAATGGTTTGGTATGGATGGAGTAGTTGCTTTGTGCTCCTGGAGTGTACCAGGGAATGTGGCCCCACCATCCGATCCCCTCCCCTTACCATGTGTATTTTAGCTGGCATGCACCTTGTGGGCAGGTTTGCTATTAGCATGAAAAGTAAATTCCTGATTTCTGATGTAGTTTTAACTGATTTCCTGAGAAATATGCCCCGAAACAGGTATGCTGCCACCCCAAGGGCACCCCTCAGTGCCAACCCCCCTCAGAGCTCGCTCTGCATTAGCAGGTCCGTGGAGAAAAGGGAAGGCTTTACCTTCTTGGGACACTGCAGATCTCTAGCAAGGCTCATTAGCAAGTCGTGCGAGATGGGATCCACCAAGTTAAGGAAGGTGGCATTTTTGTAGAGCACTTCATTGAGGAATGTTCCTTCCAGGCCCAGGTCCTATAAGAAAAGACACAGGTATCAGATACACGGGCCTCTCTGGAGCCACAACCAGGTCTTTCAAGACCAGACCAGGTAAAAAATCCCACGTGGTGCTACCTGGTTATTCAACACAGGAAAGCACCCAAGGCGAAGCAGCCGTGTCCGATGCAGCATTATGGTGGTGGAGGACGTGGACAGCTGAGGAGCTGTGTTAAGCTGCCCCATTGCCCTTCAGCACAGGAAGGTGATAGCAATAACATGAGTTTTCCAAACAAACCCACAGCTTTGCCAGTCTCCATGTGCAAATCTGAGGAAGGAGTCAGGCGGGAGGAGAGGCTCTCAATCCTACTCCAATCTTGGCTTTTCTGGAAGAACCAAACCTTTTTACAGGTACTTGGAAACCCCACTGCTGTCCTCCGTGGTGGTGGCCAGTTGACTGAAGGCCTGGCCCATCTGTGTGAGTGCAATTGGACTTTGAAGTTCTCAGGAATCTCTAAGCAAGGGCAATATTGTGTCTTAATGGTAAATTGCTACATAGCCCTTGAGTGGAACTGTCTGTCTTGGTGACCTGTCCTCCTATCTCCTTCCATAGCGTGAGCTGGAGGGAGGTCTGTGGTCAGTGCAACTTCACTGCACGGACCAGGTACAGGGGTGCTGGGAGAGCCCTCCTCCCCAAAAAAACATGCCCAGGGGCTGGATGGTGACGATGCCAAGAACTAAGCTGTTTGTGCCAAGAGGAAAGCTGAAATCTGATGCAAGAGATGCAGTTGTTGCAACAAGGAGGTACCGCCCAGCAGTGGGTGGGGCGAGGGGTGAATTGCATGGAAAAAATGGGATCCTCGCAGTGAATTCACTGGCACTTGCATGAAAATACCCTGAGGGCAGAAATCTGGAACAAAAGAGCTCCCTAACAGAGTGGAGCTGGGCCTGCTGCCCTTGATGGAGGGAGGAAACAAGTCTGGGAACTGAGCTGAGGGGGCCTCGTCTGTTCTTGCTGCTTCACTGGCTGTTGCTTCAGGACCCACCCGGAGAAGAAGGCACCGAGAGGCCTTCAACAAATTAGAAATGGGAACTGGTGATGGTGCACGCGCTCGGTAGCAGCAGTGGAGCCGGAGCTGGCGGAGGGGCAGGACTTGAGCCCAAAGCAGCAATCCAAGCCAGTGCTCTGGATGTGCTCAGACCCAGCAGAGCATGATAGCGAAGAGCCCCCGCATGTGGATCCGATGCAGAAGGGGAGGTGAATTGGCTGCTGCACGGCGCCCTTGCTGCGTGTACGCAGGCGGCAGAAGGCAAGGCCCCAGTGGCGGATGGGTCCCGAAGGACGCGCAGCCCTGGCACGGCTGGCCGTGGGCCAGGAGCTCCCAGGCCACGTGTTGGCATCTGCTGCAGCCAAAAGGTTTCGGGAAGCGGAGCCTCCCATGCCGAGTGTGGAAGAAGCGAGTGCCGGGAGGCCGGCATGGCTGGGCAGGCCGTGCGCAGGGTCCGCGGCAACGATGTGCCACCAACTGCAGCTATAGCTGTGAACCCGCATTCCCACCGCCAATCCTGCCTGCGAGGCTTTTATAAATAATGTAGCTGTAAATACTAATTTCATGCTGGTAGCCCATAAATCCTCAGCCCAGGGGCATTTTCTCGTTCGTCTTTCTATGTCTCTCTTTCGGATTCCTGCTCTCGTCCGCCCGCTCCTGGATGCTGCGGGGCTGTGCCGGGGAGCTGTGGCTGGCAGAGGTCAGGGGACGGGGGCTCTGGCAGCTCTGCTGGCTTCGTGCTCTGGTCTTGAGCGGGAGCCTGGGCCAGGGCATGAGCCGAGGGAAAGCCGGTTGTGCCGGGCCCGTGGCTGGCAC
>NW_010583397.1:427548-469165 GCF_000705375.1 Tinamus guttatus | reverse complement strand
CCTGGAGCGGATCCCCCTGTGCAGGTGGTTTTCCATGCTGTCCCCAGCCCTGCTCCCCTTGGCTTCCTGCAAACGCGCAGCCCGGACAGCGAAACACTTGTTTTTTTCAGCATTAACTATAAGTTTTTGGGCATAATGGTCACGTTGTGCCATTTCAGAGCTGAGCTCCTTGTTATTTTTCCGTGAACTTTTGTAGCTGTTGATTTGCCAACCTCAACCCTGCCCCGGCCTCTTTCTGCTTTTCACAGCAGCGCTTTTCTGCGCTGCAGACCCAGTTTCATTTATAAGCACTAAATAAGAGGGACTGAATTAGGAGCTCACAATATCTGGCTTCTTTTTTGCTGCTTTGCTGCCTTTTTTTTTTTTTTTTTTTTCCTCCTCCTTACAAACCTGCAGGAGAGATTTAGCAGTGGTGAGAAGAGCTACAAATTCAGACCCGTTGGCATGCACTGACCAATATAAATGGTTAGATTTCATCTGCTCTTGTTTGCCCCATTTCGTAGGCGCTGGCAGAGTCTCTACAAGCTCCTGGGAAGGCTCCTGGTGCCTCTGCTCGCTTCGGATGTTGCCCTCAGCCATTTCTTTGTGGGCCCTGGTAGAGTTGCAGAGCAGCCTGTCCCTGGGGCCGCCTGCCCTGAGCTTGATTCTGCACTAAGTTTTGGTAATTTGTTCTTCCTTGCAACTTGTTATTGGATTAGAAAAGGATTATCTGATGTTTGCTTTCCAGATCAGCTTAACAGCTGCTTATAAAGGTGAAAAAAAGGGCCAAATGAGCATGACTGTGCTGAGGGGCTGGGTTCTTCCTGCCTCCCATTTGCTCCTCGTGGGTCTCTGCACCCAGACACAGCCCTGAAACACCCCTCTTCCCATTCACCTATTTTGTCTTGGGTGCCTCATCTTCGGGTGCCAGCGTGGCCTGAATGCGCTGACCCGGCTTTAGTCACGGTGACGCGGTGGCCACGCTGCAACTCGCCGTTGTGCAACTCAGCGCGTGGGTCCAGCAAGCTGTGAGTAATGCAGAGCAGTGTCCGCAGCCCGCGCTCTTCAGGCAAAACCTGCAGTGGATAAAAGCATGAGCGCGGGGCGAACCGGGGCTGCGTGCGCGGGGTCCCCGCCGCGGCATCTTCCTGGAGGAGCATCCTAGAGAACAGCACATGGAAACAGCGGGGATTTGGCTGCATTGTGGGTTTGTTGCCTTTGCTTTAACATGGGATGGCTGCAGTGGGGAAATGAGTTTGTTCTGCGGACTGTAATGAAAGGGAGCGTAGCACTTCAGGCTTGGTGGGATGGACCGGGACCATGTGGTGTCACTAGGGGAGTGTGTGGAGCTGCAGGCAGTGACGCTGGATGGGAAAATCCTTTTGTTTCTCAGAGGCTGCTGGAGCAAGCGCCGGAGCCATCGGAATGAGGCGCGTGCAGCCAGAGCTCCCTGCCTGGCGCGTGTCCCTGTCCCGTGTGCCGGTGCCGCACGGAGGCAGCCGCTTCCCATCGCCGCTGCAGCTGTGCCGGACCAATGCTGCCGTGGGAGCTTCACATCCCACCTGCTCCCAAGCAGAACGGATGGATTTGTGGAGATCTCCATGGAGGGCCTTAGTCCACCTGGGAAAAGTCCTTGTTCCTCCGGCTTTAGGGCCCTTTTGCCTTGATTAGACTTTAACAGCAATTAGTCACCCAGCAACTTTCTGTAATAACCAGCAAGTTTTCCATTAAGTAGCAAAACACTTTGAACCTCTCCCCAGCTCCTCGGCTGTGTTCGGCTCTGCTGTCGGTTTTCACAAGGAGATGGAGCCACCTTCATGTTTTATTCATTCGCTGTTTGCGATGGGGGAGAAATCAAAACGAGGAGAAACAGTGAAAACAACAGCCCACGTCGCTGCGGGCTTTGTGCCGGCGGATCAGCGTCAGCCTCTGCAGTTGTCGCTTCCAACCGTGTCTGGATTTAACGTATAGATCAGACACATGGCAGGGAAAAGAGGTAATGTCTAGCGGCAAGAGAAAAGGGAGGTGGGAAAAGAGTCCTAATTCCAGCCCCGGCGCTGATTTGCTTTGAAGTCTCACGCAAGATTTTGTCTCCGTTCCCCTGTCTCTTAAGGGACGACAGGAATACTTTTCTTGTGTTGGGCTCTAAGTCTCTCTGTCTCTGGCAATAGCTTTAAAGTGCTGATAAGTAGTAAAATTTGTTGCAGCGATTAAAAGAATCGGGCAGCCTGGCTGGGCTGCGGAGCTTGTGGCTCTGCCTGGGGATGTGTTGGTCCGCAGGGGCTTTCCTGTGCTCCACGTTTCCTTGGAACTCGCCCTTCCCACTCGCCTACCAAATATTTAGGCTGTTTCCAAGGTATCCTGCGATAGGAGGCCCACACGGGGCGAGCGGGGAGCTGTGCCCGGGGTGGACGTGGCTGTGTGTACAGCTGCCAGGATGGCAGAGTGGGTTTGTCACTGGTTTCTCCAGTGGCACCGGTTGTTCCTCCTTGAGCCCAGCAGCTCCAAGGCTCTGACCTCTCTGCAGCAGCAGCAGCAGCAGGAGAGGGAATGGTTGCCGAGACCACGTCTGCAGCCTGCAGGGCAGTGCCAGCAGGGAGCACATCTTATGCAGGAATAAACTAGTTTGTCCTAAATCTGTTTTTCCTTTTTTTCTTGAAGTGACTCTCTAGTAGTTAAAGGGGTCTAGCTCAGACAGTGCCTGCTTGGGTCTGCTTTTGGTTGCACTGACACTGCCAGGGTAGGCACAAGTCCTTGGAGTAAACGAGGCTGTGGTTTGGCACATGGCAATATTCCTGCTAGTGTTTTCTGCAGCTCCCTTCCTTGTGCTGGCACAGGGTGATGTGAGCAGGCCAGGGAGATGATCTGGCTGAAGAGTAAACTAGGAAGGGAAAAAGACAGCTCACTGCCTGCCCCAGCTGCCAACTCCACTTCATCAAAACCCGGGACAGCCGCTGCCTTTCCCAATCACCTCAGCGGAGAAGACGCTCATGTCATCCATTAGACTTGACATCTCCCATTACCAGCTCTACTACAGGCATTCAACCAATGTTTTATAAACTCTGAGGCTGCCAAAATTTGTCCCCATGCATGATGGGGACAGCCTTTGACAATCACCAAACTCTAACAAAGGAAGCTGAAAATGAATTGTTTTTCCTTTGAGGAGCAACGGTACATCCTTGAGAGATTTCCTCTCCATCCACAGGCTACAAGATTTCCTCTGATGAAGAAGGGCAGGATGTATCTCCAAGGAGCTTCCCAGATCAGTGTTCAGGACAACAGCTCCTATGAGATGCATGTTCCTTCTCCTCTAGCCGTGGAGCTGGTCATGCTCCAGCCGTGAGGGAGCAGGAGCGGGGCTCACTCAGCACAGCGGGTGGGCAGGAGGGCTGCGGTGCCCTGGCGTGGAGGGCATCCTCCTCCGCAAGCCCTTGTGCCCTGGGCAAAGCCAGCGACTTGCAGCGTATTGTTCCTTGCATGAAGAAAAGAAATGCCTTTTCCGGTACAGATGGGCTCTGGGGACTCCCCAACATCAAAGTGTCATCCCCGTGCAAGTCAGATCTTCCTCGTTCCACACCCTGCGCGTGGGAACGCGCGGCACAGGGAGTCCGCGAGCCCTCCGTCCTCGGCTCGCCCCGTGAGCCAGCAGATCCTCAGGGACGCCGAGGGGGAAGGGTGACGTGCCTCTGGTGATCAAAGATACAAGTTCAGTCCATCACGTGCTGCCTGCCCTTTCTCACTGCTCCCATACATAAAGACTGGCTGCCGCTCAGCCTTGGGTGGCCAAGCTTGGCTTTTAAGCCTTCACTCCTAGGAACCTGGAGGCATAAGGGGAAAGAGGGCAGAGGGTTTTCAGAGAGGTAAGTAAACTTCACAGTTTTATTTTCCTATTTCTGTATTTTGGTTGGTTTGCAGCATGAAATACAGCAGTTGTCGCTTCTCTCTATCACATATCCTTTCAGGTCTTTAATCGCATTTTTGCTCAAGATGTTTTTGTTTCATGAGCCTGCAGGCTCAATTTGAAGAGCAAGAGCGTGTCTTTTTATGGGGATGGCAGGTCTTGACCTACTGTGTTGTCTTCAATTTCTCTCAAGTCACTTCCATACGGATGAAGCAAGGTTATAGGCAGTCTGTCCAACCCTGAACAGCCACTCCTCACCCCTTAGGAGATTTACTGAAGAGCACTATGACTCGATAGGGGCCAGTTACATGTGAACTGATGGTGATAAGAGGAACTGAGTTTACTGATAGACCGAGGTCAGAGAAAGGAGCTGTGAGTCTAATCTGGCAGCCCTATTAATTCTGCCAATACAACTTAATGTACAGCTTTGAGCAAGGTGTTTTAATGTCTAACTCTTGAAAGTGCCCTACATACTGGCCAGCATGGTGTTGGGTCTTCACTCCTTATTGGATTGAAAAGGTCTGTGGAAAGGTTGGTATTTAGGATCGTGAGTTGTGCAGTTGGTGTCTGGTGATGTGGCCTACTGGGGGGAGAAGGGTCGGTTTAGCAGTCAATCTGACACAGGAGAGTGTCGAAACCACCAGAGAGGTCAGGGCTGTACGAGCAGATCACACAGGGTCCTGAAGGAGAGAAGTTCTCAGACGCCAGAAGATGTCCCATGGCAAGCAGCCTCCTATGAAGAGAGCTGGCTTGAAGCAGTGGGCTGAAATCAGTTCCTCTTGCATCCCTTCTTTTTTTCCACACTGTTCTGTGCTCCTAAGTGCTGGCTGGGAAGTGCAGGTCCTGTGAGGATGGAGCTCACAGAGGTTTCATGAGCTGCTGCAAGGAGGAAGGTGGGTGCAGAGCCAGAACGGTCGCAGGGGCATTGAGAGGTACCGGGGTCCCCTCCAAGGGCACTGTGGGGAGGCAGTGGTGATGGAGGTGCCTTGTGCTCGGGTCAGAGGAGAAAAGCGACCTCCCGATGGAGCTCCTGATGCAGAGACTGGGAGAGTGTTCCCTGCTGGCGTCGCGTGCTCAGCAGAGCCCGTGTCAGGGCACTAGCAGTGCGTGAGGAAGCTGGTCCGTGAAGTAGAAAGATACGTCCTGAAATAAATCAGGCAGGACATGTCTGACTCTCCTTGCAGAAACCTTTATTGCAGGGAACTATCAAGGGCAACGGCACTTGTGTGAGCAGGCGTCGATGCTCCGCAGGAAGCAGAGCATGACACGCAGAGCCGCGGCACGGCTCCAGCAGGCTCTGTCCTTATTAAAGGAACAAAAGGAATCTCTTACTAGTCTGGAATCTGTTTCTTTCATGTCCAGATGCTCTACAATGTATAAAATAAATAACGTGCTGCTGTGGCACATTTCATTAAACAAATCCTCTTCCAAGGACTAGGAAAAGCTAAAGTTTGTCTGTGGTCTGAGAGCTCCAGGGTGTGTGCAAAGGCCTGCAGCACTGGTCAGGCTAATTGAGAAAAAACCTCTAGTTGAGTGAGTAGGCACCTCATTTCTCTCTGTATCTCTGTCTCCCTGTCTCTCTCTTTCCCCCCTTTTCTACTCTTTACTCTTATCTGGCTCTTTCATTCACCCTTCATTAGTCTTTCCCATCCAACAGTTTGGTGTCCTTTTTTTTCTCATGTTATTCTCTCTCCTTTTTCCCCTTTTCCCCTGACAGAGCCCTCTCCGCTTATTTATTCCAGGATAGTGGGGGTGAGTGAAGCCTGGTGGGACTCCGTTGCTGAGCCTGCGAGCTGTGGGGAAGGCTGGACCATTAGCTGCAAAAACACCGTCCCTCTGGTGTCCCAGGAGGAGGATTGCATAGACAAAGGAACTTCATCAAGCTGAGAGATAAATGGTGCAGATCAGTGCTGGTTTTGGAAAGAATGGAGCTTGGCATGAAATTTATATTGTGTTTCAGTGCCAGAAAGATGCTAAATACAACAGCAAGGAAAGCTGAGAGAAGAACAACACTTGTGCAGAGAGGAGAGCCAGGCTTTCCTGGAAGGTTTGCATTTATTATCAGATAGGACTCAGGATGAGATGAGGTTTAATGGGTTGGCTTTTGTTACTGCTCTGTTCAGCTTTGCCATACTGAGTTGCTATAGGAAGTACCAGACAATCTCAAGCAGAAAATAGGAAATAAAGATAACATCCTTCATACTCAAAATCAAGGAAATGTTCTTATAAACCAAAACTCCCCGTGAAAGCTGTAACTTCTTGCCTGCTCACATCCTCCTCTGCCTGGCAGAACAAGAGGACACAGAGGTAGAAGGTATTCTCACAAGGGAAGCCAAAGAAATAGCTTTAGAGATGGTCCTTCTTACAACTTAAGCCATCCAGTTGACATATCAGTACACCTGCCACAATGGTTTTGGGTTTCTTATACCTCTGGCTAATTATCAGTTCATTTAGACTTATATTCCTTATACAGCTGGAATATTACTAGGATCACTATAGCCTTACAAAAAAAAATTATCAGAACTTACTGGTATCATCATAACCTTATCAATATACCAGTGGCAGGAATCCTTGGTGTCAGAGAAGAACAACTCAAAAGGCTTTATAGAAACTTTCCCCTTTAAAATACATTGTGATCATCTTCGTTGAAGGCAAATATTGCTCATGTGGGGCAATCAGTCCAGCCTCTGGCCACCTCAGAGCCCTGTCAGTGGTGGCACTGTCCTGGGAGCGCCACCACAGCTACCTTGTGGCTGGAAAGAAAAGGTTAATAAATCTCAGCCTTTAGCAAAGTGTCTTTCATCAGCTGGCTTGCCTGTGCCCCAGGGAGGAGCATGCACCTGTGGCTGGTTGGGGGAAATGAGGCATCTTAAAATGATAGCACAGGAGCTGAATGCTTCCTTCTTCCTCAAGCAGGTAGGCTAGGAGAGAGCTGCTCCTAGGAGCAAAGGAGAAACTTGGACTACGAACAAGTTTCTGTTTATTTATCTTCAACCTTAAGAGTAGGATGTTGTGTCTCTTCTTTTGGTTATCTTGATCCACCACAGCTCAGGTAATTTTGCCACTTTCTAAAGTATCTTTTCTATCTTCGGGGTCTCCTCTAGTGACCTGTTTTCCAGGACTTTAAGCACAGCTACATTTTTTTTTTTCCTTCTCAGTGGTGTTTTTGCATGCTTATTTATATATTTTAAGAGCTTAAATTCCTTTGTGTTTGATCATGCTTCCATGGTGGGATTCCATTCCTCCTGAAACAAAAAGCTGAAGGATAAAACCTCATCTTAGTTTGAGTGATCAGGTTCCTTCCTTAGGCTGGACGTTGTGGTCCCTTTTACAGCTTTATTGCTCTGCTTTCCAAGGGAGACACTCGAGGCAAAGTGCTGTCGGTGCAGCTATATTTAACTAGGTGGAGCAATCAGAAATCAGGGGCTGGTCAGACATACTGGGGTGTAATTTCTTTGACTTGCTCTGAATCTTACTGAGGGTGTGAGACAGCCTTGTATGGCCCACGGAAGCAGGTAATTTTGAGGATTACTGAGAAAACAGGGCCTCCTCCTTGGAGACATGACTGTTTTAGGCTGCGTTAATACCCCGAGACAAACGGGTAATTCAAACAACCTCTGCTCCAATAATGCATTAACTATCGGGAAGCAGTGACTTTGGATTGCATTTCCTGCCATAAAGAGGAGGAATGTGAATAGGATATATGATTGCCTGATCTCTCTTGTCAGCGATTGCTGGTGCTGCTTCATGAAATTCCCATAGAAAATCAATAAAGGGCGAGGGAGAAAAGGAAAAGAGAAATGCCCAAAAGTGCCCTCAGGTTGCCTGATGCATTTCAGGAGCTGAGGTTTCCTCGTAAGAGCAGCGAACGTGTGGCTTGATGCACTGAGATGCTCCGTCAGCCCATGGGACAAAGGGAGGGGATGCACTGCTGGGGAGGGGATCACATTTCAGTGTGCTACTGAATCCCAGCTTTTATGGAATATTCAGGTTGACTGTATTGTGAACACTATCTGGAGAAGGAGATGGAAATTCCTGCAAGGAGTGTGTTGTGTGTATGTGTTTGTTTTTTAATAGGCTAAGATGCACCTGCATTTTCTAAGTATGTTTATTTTATTTTTTGCTAGCGGTCTGGCTTTGCTCATTTAAACATTCAAGGTTGAGTTATGACAGGACAATCTACTAGGGTAGCAATATACAGAGCTATATAGCAGTTCCCAATGGCTATATACCCCTGAAATGAGATAATGTGACGTGTGCTTAGCCAGCCTTTCACCTATTGGAATCAGAGGCACCAAGTTCAGGTTTCTTAACTTTCTCTGACCCCATCCTTAACTCTACTTGTGCATAAGTGAAAGAGTAACTCACTGTGAAGTGTCCAACTTGTTCCAGCTCTGTGCTGGTAAGAATATACCACAGATGAGACTGTCCTGTCCTTGAGCAAGGACAGAGCAATTTGCTTAATTTTGATGGCTCACTGTTATAAAACTTGCCTTTCTACCACTGGGGCAAAGAGCAACAGTTGGATAATATGTCTTCTACTAGGGCAGTCTTCCAGGTAACAGCCTTTCCCAACCACCATGCGCTCTCCTGGAGACAAATGTGGTGGCAGGAGGCTGTGTTCTGCCCTAAACTTCAGGCATGTAATTTTATGACTCCCAAATGGGTATTAAGCATCAAAGCTGGTAGCATCACACCATATAGTTATATAGTTAATAACATATGAGAAGGGTTCAGTTTGCCAACTGTCTCTTCAGTTTTCCTGAAATGATGCCTTGTTTAACAACAAAAGTATAAAAGACTGAAAGCGCAGCTCACTTTGGGGCAGAGGGCAGACTTTTTTTCCTTCCTCCCCAGAAGATAGCTCGTGTTGGCACCGGTCCTGTGACAGTCTTGCCTGTGGAGCCCTGTGAATCTCGTAGCCAAAATCAGACCCGCTGAGAGCAGCCTGTGTCACCACCTGAGTGAGGCCTGGGACACTGGAGCTGTTCTCGAGCCTGGCCAGCAGAAGCAGCAGATACATGAAAACCTTCCGAGCCTGTAGACCGCTTCTTGCACCAGACCCTGCTTTCCTGGAAGCTTCCCGTTTTGCTCAAGATCTCTTGTACAACAGCGATACAGTTGAAGGAAGCTATGCTCCTGATGCAATGTCTTGAGGGGGATTTGAAAGTCTGCTTTGAAAGACGGTCACAGACTAAATCCCTCCCAGCCATCTCATGGATGGAAGGCTTATGTTTTATATTAATGATTTTATTAGATGTAAATGCTGAACAAACTCCCTTGTGCTGCTGTTTCAATACCAGTAATAACAGGGAATCATGGCTAACATTCCCAAAGCTTTTGCTGTTGGAGCCGAGTGAGAGCTTGTTAATGGTTCATTGTAGTGAAGTCACCACCTTTCTGATATAACCCAGCGGATCAAAGGTTGGAGTGGAGCAGATGGGCTGGACAGCTTTGGCAATGAGGCTTTCCTTGCTTGACTGATCCTGCCTGGTAAGTCCAAGGACGGCACCTGGCAGTGGCTCTGGGCACCCTGGCGTTCGGCTTCGTGCTGCGCTGGCAGGACAGGCTGCAGGATGCACATGGAGCTGGCAGGGGAGGGCTGGAATCCTGGCGGTGCCCACGTCTCAGGCAAGCTGCGATCTGCCTGCGTTGTGTTTGAGGGGCACGCAGCCCTCCAAGTAAAGGAGTTCAAAGGTAGCTCTGATGTTTCCAGCAAGCCGCATACAGCAGAATCATCATAAGCTTCAGCAAGTGAGTTCTGAGCGGTCAAATGTAGTTTTTGCAGCTCATCACCTTGAAGCAGGGTTGTTACGAGGGTTTGTGCTGCGTTGCTCGATGTGAGATGCACTCTAAGCTGCAACTGCACTTCTAGACTTGCTATAATTCAACACACAGGATTCTTGCTTCAAAGCTTTGGTGAGATTCGGTTTCCTCATCCCTAGCTGCCAGCTCTGCCATCCTCCCTGCGAGAGGAAGAGAGTGGCAGAACCGGCAGCATCTCTTCTTCTGGAATGGGTGCTGGGCCGGGTGGATGGTGGTTACAGTGACTGCGATTGCCAAGGAGGAGCCGTGGGAGCTGTTGGGCTGCTCCTGCTGCCACACGGGATACTCCTGCCAAAGGCAGTCAGAGCTCTATGTGCTGGGGTGGCTGCGTCCAGGACGCGCTTTGGATCCTGTCTCTTTGTGAACTGCGCTGGTGCTGCTCGTTTGGTGAGAGGGATGCAAGGACAAGCACTGGGAGATGGGACTGCTTTCCTGCTTAAGAGGACCGCACACTTGCTCAGGTGCTTCCTGTTGGTTGGTAGAAATGTTGCAACGAAGCCATTTCAGTTCTGTTCAAGAATAAAGGGATGTGCAGCCTGTGCTCCTCACACACCTGTGCTTGGGACCCGTTTGTGGTGTGATGTGCAGGGCCCATTGCAACTGGAGAGCTCTCAATGAGGAGGCAGGTCTGATGTTACAACTCTGTGATCTTTGCCAAATTCTTGTTGTGTAATGTGTCCATGCCCTGGCCTTTGGATGAGCATGGCACATATTGGCCTGCCAGAGGGAAAGTCTCATGGATTGTGCAACGGAGAGGTAGTTCATGCAGAGCAGCTGACCTGAGCTTTGGGGTATGAGCAGCAATGCAATATGCCCTAGAAGGTGTAATAGCCAGGTACAGAAGAGGCAGAGACCTGTTATGGCCTCTCTCAAAGGCCCGCTGCCAAGCAGCACCTGAAACGCTCACTGCGTTTCCAAAGGGCTGGATTTGGCAAAGATCTGAAGGTCAAAGCCAACTTCAGAAGACAATACTTGGAGCACCCTGTCCCTCGGGCTGCTTGTCTGCACACACCAACTGTTCTCAGTGCTCCCAGAAATAAATCACAGCAGAGACTCGTGCTCTGAGCAGAGGGCGTTCCTGAAACGCACCTGGCCAGGGCACGGGCAAGCACCGAAACACGGGCTGCGGCACCGAGAGCTGCAGGCTCCGGGTCTGCCTCCCCATTGCCGAGTGTTTGGCTCTGCTGGGTCGCAGCTAGGAAGGCCGTGAGGTCCGTACAAGGGATGCCTCATGCAGGCCCAGCCCCAGAAGAGGTCAAGGAGCCTATGGAATTTCAACTGGAGACCAAGGTAAAGAGGATTATTCTCATCCGAGCTGGCTCTGTGCTGTTGTGAACGAGAAAGCTGCTGATCTTTAGCTGTCGGAGCTGCTGCTTCTCTAGCAGGATCAGCCTGACACAGATGCACTTTTGTTAGGAGCATTCCCTTCTGGCGCACGGCTCTGACTCCTTGCATGGCCCAGCCAGAGGAAGATACTGTGGTTCTGTAGCATGGAGCTGCTCTCTGGGGTTTCCCCTTCTCTCTTCCTGCTGCCTGGCTCCTTGTTGTGGTCGTGCACCCACAGGTTCGGTTGCAGAGGACGACTCGAGCCCCTGGCCAGGAGCCTGTAGCTTAACATGCCGACTGCCAGGCTTGGGTCTCCCGGGGTTTTGCAGCCCAGCCCAGCAGAGAGAGGCCTTCAGATGAAACAAAGGTACCTTCTGCCTAGCTGGGCAGATAAAAGATGCCCTGGCATTTCTTGCAGCGCCCGGAGGAGGCTGCCAGGGCTGAAGCCGGGCTTCCTCTGCCAGCAAACACGAGTGTCTTTAAGGCCCGAGGCTGTGTGCGAGCTATTGTTGGGGACATAAAGGCTTCTCTGTTCCCCTGCCCGGAGCTGCCCGGCAGACATGCCACTGCGCTCTTTTAGAAGTAAATCAAGTCCTGAACCTGGAAAGAGGTTTTATCTATCTACCTTCCACTGCCCCTGATTAAAATTGTATACATAGCAGGGCGTGCAGCGGATTTACATCCTGTTGTGAGCAGAATTGCTGAGAGAGAGGCATCCTCAGTGCTGCTGCTCACAGATGCAGGGGTTGGAGAGCAAGCGGATCTCCCCGTTGGAAATAACAGGATGGGGGAGAGGTGGAGGGGGCTGTGCTTGCTAATCTCCTCCCTCAGAGAAGTCTGGCTGCCTTTTAGCTCGCTCGGAGCTGGCGTGCTCGCTGCGCCCTGGTCCTGCGCGTGCTGCTGCTGCAAGGCACCAAATGCTGCTCTGACTGCTGCAGTTTGCTCCGCGTTGGGTGTGGAATATCCACGGAGAGCGTTTGCTCTGCTTTTCATCCGCCATGCCATGGATTGGCCTGTCTCTGCGGACAGCAGGCACCTCGGCGAGGTAAAGGGCATCTTGGTTATTGCACCAGTGCAGTCGTCACGGTGAATATCCGTGGAATAAGCTGGAGGAATAAACTGCACTATGCAGGGGGAAGTCTGTCCCTGCAGGTGGTATGATGACTTTGGGTCTTTCTGCTGAAACAGCCATGTGATGGGAAAGCAACAGGGTCAAAGAACAGATGCTCAATCTGTATTCCATGCAAAATCAGTCTCAACTAAGTGGTGGTGTCTCTCCATCCCTCCAACAGCTCTTGACTGATGCTGGTGTATGTCCAGGATAAGCCTGGAGCAGAGCTCCTTGGCGTGCTGTGCTGATGCCCAGGTGGACAGTAACCCTGTGGGGCTCAGGGCAGCTGGGTTCAGCACTGGGAAGCAGCAGACATCACCTGCTAAAGGTGGCAAGCTTTTTGGAAAGGTGTTCTGGCCAAGGGCCCCTGTACAGGAGCGGGAGGTCCTGGCACAAATAGATTGTCCAAGGTGGCAGGGACTGAAGGTGTGTGTTGTGTTGGTCAGTGTCAACCTCCCGGGCAGGGGCTCCTTCACAAGCAGTGGTATTAAAAAGGTTACATGAAGCTAAAGCTCTGAATTTCTCAACTGAGTATGACCTGAGTCATAGCCAATACCAATTATTTTCTGCTGCCTGGGTTTCCCTTCTTGCCTGTGAAATTGCAGCTTTCTTGGTGTACGGGGTTACTTACGTGCTACAGGACAGGTTCTCACTGAAGTGGGAGCTGCTGGTTTGGAGCCTTCTCATTGCCCTTCCCGTGGCACTGCAGAGCGGTTATGTCAGGCATCTGGGAGTCCCTGGGGCGCTTGCTGGAGCGAGTCGCTTTGGAAGCAGGGTGGCAGCAATAGGTAAAGGGGAAGCTGGTAAAAGCTTCGGGGTGGGTAGAATGGCCGTCCTGCCCAGTGGAGGCGCAGGCACAGCTAGGCAGTGCCCATACAAGAGATCTGGATACGTATCTGAGTGAGGAAATACTTGGAAGAGGCACTTGGTGAGAGATCTGAGGGGATGAGGTGCCTGTTCCCTGCCAGCAGCTTGGAACTACTTGGGGATCTGCTGGACAGCAAGGGCTGAAAAGGCAGGAAGAAGTTGTATGATGGGTATGAAGAAAGAAGGAAGAGCTCAGTGTAGGTGGCTGCGTGTTTGGCAAAAGCCCTACAGAGAGGATGTGACCCTTGAGTCCATCACACAACGTGTGAGGCAAAGGGCTTGCCAGCATGTGCCGGAAGGCGAATTTTGGGAAAGCTCCCGACAGAACTTGCTGATGTGATTTGGGAACTAGATCAAATTAAGCCTGACATAGGCCTCCCTTCCCAAGCACTGGAGCAAGGGGATGACCAGTGGTCTTAGTTGCTACTTAAATGTTTGTTAAACATATAAAATCAGAGGGTAGAGTCACAAAGAATAACTGTCCTATCACCATTGAAAGGTCATGGCAGCAGGGTCCTTGCTTCCATTAGGAACATCTACCCTCTTGATGTTCTACTTCATTTCAATACTGGTGCTGCCCTGATGGGTTCTTCCCAAACCCCTCTTTCATGGGCAGAGCAGTTGGTTATTGGGGGAAAACAGGATCCAAAAAGATGTATGGAAAGGCTGCTCATGTGCCTGACCACCTACTCGCTAGTTCTATGTGGCCCAGAAACACCAAGGTCCAAGGTTATTGGGGGAAAACAGGATCCAAAAGAAGATGCATGGAAAGGCTGCTCATGTGCCTGACCCACCTACTCGCTAGTTCCATGTGGCCCAGAAACACCAAGGTCCATCATCCTGTCTCTTCTTCCAGGAAGATGAAGAGACACTTTTTGGTAGTCGGAGTCTTAACTGTGATCCTGCTGGGGCTCATCTTGTTCCTGGGACTCTTCTTCGGGCTGCGCCATGGCTCACGGGACACACACGTCTACAAGAGAGCAGCTGTGGCTACTGATGCGGGGCAGTGCTCAATAATTGGAAGGTAATAACAATTGGTAATGGTGACAATTCTTTTGTGACTTGTTAGCTCTGAAAGCTCTTGCATGAAACAAAACTGTTCCGTTTCCTCTGGTGTCCAAGTGCAGCTGCAGTAATTGCACAGCACCAATACCATCTGATCTCCCTCTGAAATGATGAAGCCAGAGTAAAACCTGGGTTCTTAACATGCCTCGCCAACACTACTGCAGTTTCTCAAAGGCGAGAGTGGTCACAGATTCTGCAGGCACAGAAACAACGGGAACGATGCTTTTCAAGCTCCTTTTAGAAATCTGTTTGTCAAACTGTCCTCCACTTCTAGATGCAAGAGCTCCAGATTTTGGCCTCCTTGGAGACCTGTCATTTTGCACATGTAGTGAATGTGTCTTGGGTGTTGGTCTCCACAAGTATTTTGACACATCTTTGTGTTTTCAGGCTAGTCTAGATGCCTTTTTAATGAGGGCTGATCTGGTCTGCACCTGGACCAGCAGGATCTGTTCTCTAAGTGACAGAAACTCAAAACTTCCTACTTGGGAGGGTCCTATAGACAAGGTGTGGATAATTGTGCATGAAAGAGCTGTCATATCTGCTATGAGAAGCTGTTATACCTGCACTGAAACACGGCAGCACGTCCCTGTAAGATGCCTTCTTTTTTGCTGCGCAGGGACATCCTTCAGCAAGGAGGATCAGCAGTGGATGCAGCAATTGCAGCTCTGCTCTGTGTAGGACTCATGAATGCTCACAGCATGGGCATTGGAGGGGGCCTCTTCTTTACTATCTACAGCAGCACAGGTAAGGGACAGGGTGGCTTAGATGTGGCTGGAAGAATTCCGGAACTGTTGAGAGCAAGGAGAGATGGTTTATCCTACCTGAGTGAGGACTAAAAGAACAGACTCTCCTCAAAACTGCTGCCAAGACACCAGCTCCCAATGGTCAAACTCCTTCAGTAGAAACAGGATGTGTGTGCTGAATCCAGAGCTAAAACACCATCTTCCTTGCCCTGTCTTTAAAGGGAAAGTGGAAATCATTAATGCAAGAGAGGTGGCTCCAAAAAAAGCAACGCCAGACATGTTTGGGAACAACACGGAGATCTCTCAGAAAGGTATGGCCTTTACACTGCTTTGGGAGACTCACATCTGCCAACTTTCATTTCCACCTGAGTAACCAGCAAAAGGGTAGAGGTGCTTCAGCAGTCCATAATGTGTAGACATGAGTATTGGTCAGAATAATTTTGTTGTGTTGTATGTGTAGGCTGAGCTCGTAATAGTATGTGTGATCCCTGCCTAAAAACAAAGCCAACAGAGAAGTCCTACATTACCTCCTACTCTATAAATTGCTTTTATTTGTGTGTGTGTGTGTGTGTGTGTGTGTGTGTTTTCTCTTTGCTATATGCTAACACATCCTTTGTTGGCTCCAGGAGGTCTGTCCATCGCAGTTCCAGGAGAAATTCGTGGCTATGAATTGGCTCACAAACGTCATGGCAAATTAGCATGGAAAGACCTGTTTCTGCCCAGCATCAAGTTGGCAAGAGAAGGATTTCCAATCGGGAAAGGCCTTGGAGCAGCCATCAAATCAAGAGAGAAATCAATTGAAAGCAATCCCTCACTGTGGTAGGTAGAGCAGTAACTGTCCTAGACAGGAAAATTTGGGGTTACTGCATTCTAGATTAAGAGTGTCTGTGTTTGTGTAATGTGGTGTCCCTGAGGACTGTCCCTCCCCTCTGATGTTGCTGAATTATGTGGCCAATTTCAGGAAAGTTGAGTCCTGACTTCTAAAGTGAGATGAAGTCTGCTCTTAAGGTCCATTTGTCAGAGCAGAGGTGGAACTTGAGTATGTGCTGGACTAGCTTTGTCACATGGCAATGTGTTTGTCCGAATTCTCATGCTTTTCTCATGCTGTGACTGCGCTAAGCTAATCTGTCTTGCATTTTGGACAATTGCAGAGTGTATTCCTCCTTAAACATCTTATCTGCTCTTAGACTGTAGGAAACCGGGTTATCTGTTATTTTGGAGTCAACCTTCCTGGTGCAATACCTCTGACCCTCCCCTTCTGGCAATGACTGAACATAAAGAGTTTTAAATGCTCCTTCATTTCCTCTTACATTCAGATCCATAGTGTCTATGTCCAGCTCTAGCGGACAAGCCTTTCTTGTTCCTTAAAATCTCTGCTAGCTATAGGATATTTTACAACCCATTTGGTAAGGTCAGCCTGGGCCTATTGCCCGTGCTTCTGTCTGGAGGGCCAAAGCATCATATCCATGATGAGAGAGTTAGAGGTGGAACTATGCCTACTTCAAAATACCCTGACAAATAGGGATCAAAATGCTTTTTCCTGGACTCATTGGAAGCTTTGACTGTCATAGCTTCATAGAATTCAATTGAATTGCTTGAGTTCAAGGAGTTCAAGACCTCTCACAGGCCTCTTGAGGCTGTTTTAAAAGCCCTGGGCAGATGGGGAGGGCAGCTGCCAAGACAACAAGGGTTGATGCTCTCTCCTTCAGGATGTGCTGAGCAGGTTCTGAGCAGTGTGGAACCCCATTTCAGAGGCCCCTGTTTGCTCGTATGTCCTAGTGCATGGGATCACCTGTGTGGCACGGCTCAGGCAGGTCCTCCTCCTTGCAGGCAGCCTCCAGCACGAACAGTCAAATGCTGTGGCAGCTGATACAGCTACACGTAGTTTGGAACTTGCCTCTCAGATCTAATCCTTTCAATCTCCTTTCTCTGTTAGTGAAGTGTTCTGCAAAGAAGGAAAAATTCTACATGAGGGCGATATCGTCAAGATGCCTAAACTCGCCGACACATATGAGACTATAGCCAATGAGGGAGCAGATGCCTTTTACACGGGAAACCTGGCAAAACAGATCATCGCTGACATCCAGAGTGTAGGTGAGAAATGGGATGCTGTCCAAAATGGCCTGAGTGATGTGGCTGCTGCAGCTCAGCACCCAGAGATGAACCTGCAACCTGCAGAGCCCTCGGAAGCAGGTCAACCCTGCTGCTGAAATGCTGCCTCTGAGATATGTGGCAACAGGATGCTCAAGAGATGCTGTTAGCACTTAGAGGTGTAATAGATGTATTTCGAATTAGGGCAGAAAATCATGGTATATACTGTGCATTTCTGCACATTATAGTCTATTCAGAAATACATAGACTTGCTATAGTACAGTCGATATGTGCTGTCTACAGAGCCTGAATCTGACCACTTAAAACAACACATGCTCCTCTAATAAGTTTGTTTAACCTCTGGATGCCGCTAGATGGTGACAGTATCCTGTCCTTGCGAGCTGGCATTGGCTACCTTCCATGAACTGCATGTGAACAAGTCATTTACTGGTTTTCCTTGTGTCATTAAATACTGTCTTCCTCCTTTTGATAAGAAGGGCAATGGAAAGTACAAATTACTCTGCTTGCTGGATAGCGCAAAGCATCTGCATCCAAAAACTGCATCTTTCTTCTGTAAACAGAATTCTTTGGATCATTTTGTTCCCTAATACTCCTGGTGTCCTCTGTAGAAATAAATAAATCACCAGATTTTTTTTGCTGCTTTAAATCTGCTAACTTCAAGCTCAGGCTATCTGAGCAGGATCTCTCAGGGAAAAAATACTTTCTGTGTCACCCATCTTTGTTCTCTTTACTTTGCAACATTTTGGATTTGCCTGTGTCCCATCCCATCCTTACTGTGATGCCAGATTGTGAAATATTGTCAACTCTTCCCGGTGGAGATCACATAAACCCACACCAATAGTTGTCTTCTCTCTCCTAGGGGGCATCCTCACAATGGAGGACCTGCAGGATTATAATGCAACAGTGATTGAAAACCCTATAAAGATCAACCTTGGGGAGTTTACTCTCTACACACCTAGTTCCCCGTTGAGTGGCCCAGTGCTAGCACTCATTTTCAACATACTGAAAGGTGAGAGAACCATTGAGTGGTGTCTTGTGGGCAGCAGGAGCTCAGAGAGCTCCAAGGACAACTGATCATCTGCTTTTGGAGCTGGCCTGTGTAGCGTGCTGGAGGGTGGAGAACAGCAGTACTTTTGCTCAGGGGTGTCTGAAGCCCCAGAAAGGACCAGAGAAGTAGGAACGTTCCTCTTCTGCTGTAACCTTGGGGATGTGTCCTTGGTACATGAAACATAGGTGCGAAGGGGGAAAAAATTCTCCTCACTGGGGCATTCTCCAGTACCTGAATGGGCAGAAAGTAACTTGTACTTGAGGCATCATTGGAAGACAGCTTCCCAAGTGAAAATCCTGATTCCTACTGAGCCCAAAGCTACCAGAGCTGTGTTTTTCAAATGGAGGTTAGGACAGTGCAGTCCGCGTCTCTGTACAGGTGATGGGCTTCAAGATGATCCTGTTCACAGTTTTATTAGCAGCCCATTCACCATGTTTCTTCATTTGTGTTCACAATAGTTTGTCTTCTGTTGCCAGGATATAATTTCTCTGTTGACAGCATCAAAACCCTGGAGGAGAAAGGCCTGACTTACCACCGCATCGTGGAGGCCTTTCGCTTTGCCTATGCCAAGAGGACTTTGCTTGGAGATCCAAACTTTACTAACATGGAAGAGGTAACTGGCAAAAGCTTTTTCCTTCTGCACTACCAGTGTTCCCTGGAACCTGGCTCCAAGTTTGCGAGTGATGAAGCACTGTCAGGGATGCTCCATCCTCCTGCTGTCCGCAGGCATTGAAATGTCTCTGAATTAAAGCACCAGGTCCTATGGCAGTGACTTATGGCTGAGTTGTGAGGAATATAAATGGAGGAAACCTTCCTGCTTTAGGCAAAGCAAAATCCTCAATTTCTCAGGAGCTTTTGGGTATACCTAGGTCTAACCTTCCCTGTTTTAATCGCGTTTGAAGTCTTATGCACTAGATAATACTCCCGGCACCCATGTGGCTCTCTGAACACAGTCCTGCCTGTAGTAAATGGACCAGCAGATGTGAAGGGCTGAGGCAGGGATTCTACTTCTCCTGACTCTGCACTTTGTGCTCTTATTTCTGCAACTTTCCAAAAGCAGCAGGATCTGAGCGCAGCCGTATTTGGTGGACACAAACTTGCAATTCACAGAGTATTTATCAGCTCTAGCCCTCTCAGCCTTTTTCTCCTCTCATCTCTGAAGCAAGTGTAATACTGCTTGCACGCGCCTTACCACAGTGCTGAGGATAGCTTTCCATAGAGCTACAGTAATGGATGTTGATTAACTTCCCACAAGGGCTTCCACAAAGGGCTGCACTGTAATAGCTGCTTCTGCGACTGCTTAAAGTGCTCTTTGGTAACACATCTACCTTCCAAGAAGATGGAAGACTCCTGCTGGGAGTAGGATTGTGAATATTTCATAATGAGTGAGTCTCATTGCTGGGACTTGCCAATCTTCTGTGGTCTGAAGTGTTGGATGTCAGCCTTGTAACTACATGTCTCTGAAACCTAATCTGCCAAGTAACTGCCCTGGATTTCTCTGGCAGGTGATCCGAAACATGACATCAGAGCTCTATGCAGACAGTCTCCGGAGGAAAATCACAGACATCTCCCATCCAATCGACTACTACGAGCCAGTGTACTACACTGCAGCTGATGCTGGTACATCCCACCTCTCCATCGTGGCTGATGACGGCAGCGCTGTGTCCGCCACCAGCACCATCAACCAATAGTATGAGCTCAGACGTTACTTCCACGTAGGCCTCTGCTGTCTTCCTAGTGGTTCTGTGGTTGGTATAAAACATCACTGAACTGGCATCTCCATAGTGGGGCAGTGATGGGTAGCTCTGCTGATGGGCACCTCTGCTGAGCTTGCAGGTCAGTTCTCAACGCCAAGCCCTGTGTGGTTGGGTCAGGCTGAGATATGTGAACTAGGGTCCTCTCGTGTTGGGTTCACCCACCGAGGAGACATCCGCAGCATCTGGATCTTCTCATAGGCATGCTATCGCTGCCGGCTCTGGCTTCCCAGGCATTTGGAGGAAATTTGAGCTGATGCAGCTGCCCTGGAAGTGGCCTGTTTGCCTCCGCGCACTCTCAGGGAGAGTTTTGTTCAGTGTGTTTGCTCTGAAGCTGTGGGGGTAAAGGCTCTCCCTTCTGTTCCTAGTAAACTCATTCTGGTTGACACATCTAAGCAAAACCCTCCCCAGCATTCCCCAAATGTCCCAGCCTTTGGATTGTGCTGCCTCTAAATGGACTGCAGCGCTGGCCAGTGACAAGGGCAATGAACTGTATTTAGCTGATGTGCTGGTTTTTCTCCTTGGGGCCCTTGCAGGGAGCTATACAGCAGAACTCTGGGTTGCCTTCCCTCTTGGTGTAGCTGGTGCTCAGGGTATAAACTGCTTCCTCTCCCCATATGATAACAGAATGCCCTTTATGGTGGGGAAATGAAAAGTTACTCTCATCAAATCCCAGGTTTCACATTGCAGTAATTCACCTGGAGTTCTGCCTAGATTTTTTTCTGCCTTTGACATGTCTGTGCCAATTGTTTTGTTTAGTTTTGGCTCTGAGGTACGATCCAACGTGAGTGGCATCATATTTAATGATGAGATGGATGACTTCAGCTCACCTGACATAATCAATGGTTTCGGGGTGCCTCCTTCTCCAGCAAACTTCATAGCACCAGGTAGCTATAAACCGCATTCCCACCTCAGTCTCATGGCTGTGTCTTGCTTACTACAGCTGGGGTGTCTGCAAGTGCAGTCCTTGTGTCTCGAGTGATGGACTTAAAGATGATCCTGTTTGGCAGTTTTATTAGCAGCCGGTTAACCAGGTTTCTTCATTTGTGTGAGGTGTAGATCTGGGGTTGCCTGTGGAGGGTTGAGGTCAAAGTGACGCTTTCTCATCCCTGCTGAAAGGGCATGACCAGCTGCTCTGGATGGCGGGGAGGCCAGCTAAAGAAGAACCCCTTGACATGCTTCTGATATCCTTTCCTGGGGAGCTTGGGGCATGGCGAGTAAAATGCTTTGGGGCATTTTGAGCAAGACTTATGTGAGCCGAGTCAGGCAGGGGACTGCTGGGGCTCTGGGTTTGGACATGGAGTGGGAGGCAGCAGGCTGCAAAGTGCCAGCGAGAGGCTGAGCCTCTGTCACGTCTGTGTCCTCAACAGGTAAACAGCCGTTGTCCTCCATGTGCCCCTCCATCTTGGTGGACAAAACAAATCAGGTCAGGATGGTGGTTGGTGCTTCTGGAGGAACAAAAATAACCACGGCCACGGCACTGGTATGTGATGATATGGGCAACCTGGGGACAAGGGAGAGGCAGGATTTGGGATAAGGGGCTCAAGTCTCCATCTGCATGATGTGACCATGGCCACTGCTTCCTCTGAGCCTCAACATCCACTGCAGACTGGGAGGCAGCATTTGGTTCAGCCTTCCAAGGGCCAGACCACCCAACCCCAAGGCCCTCATAGGCCTCCTACTAAATTATTTCCTTTAATGCATCCAGGTGTTTCCTTTGGTTAAGTTCTATTTGAAAGAAAAGATTTGTGGCTTCAATTTTGCTTTGACCTCTATCCTCTGGATCTCTGCAAAATAATCTCTTTGGAGCCATTCCCATCCCAAATTATAAACTTTCTGGAACAGCTAAACAGGCTCTTTCCTAACTGGCCCACTGCCTTGCCTGATACAGTGTTTGTGAGCGGAACATGTGTGCAATTAAACCAATTTTATTCTGAAAAAGGAGGCTGATGCCCACTTCTGCCCTGTGTATAAGAGGACTTTGAAAAGAAGCTGACATGGGCGTGGGGTGAGATCCCCTTGAGGCTTTCAGTGCTGGGTGCCTGTAGTAGGTGCTGCTGTTCTAGATGTGGTTGCCAAGGTTGCTTATTCTTATTTATTAAAAAAAAAAAAATCGTTGTTGCTCTTTCAAACCTTTCCAGTTTGCAAAAGTGTTGCTAAAATGTGACTTGCTCCAGAAATGGTCCCTTCTCTAACACGGAGGGAATTGGCGTGCCAGCATTGGCCCCTCTGCACTTGGGCGCTCCAGGCTGGGTCCTGCTCCATGGCTGAGGCAGGAGAGCAGCTCTGCAAAAGCTGCAACAAGCAGGTTCAGAGCCCTTATCCTGAGGCTCTTCTCATCTGCCAGCAGCTCCAGTTTAAGCAAGTGGGAAGGTTTAAGGGAAAAGGCTGTGCGATGGCAGGAATTAGTAAACATGTGTTTGCACCAAGATGACTCCTGTGGGTCTAAATAAGCTGGCACTGGCTTAAGCAGAGTTAGGATAAATCCTGACACAACAACTTGAGGATCAGATCCTCTTCCTAAGCTAATTGCAACCCCTGATGTCCTGTTTGTGTGGGAATCCTCCAGAGTGTGTACAGGAATGTATACAAGAGTGTATACAAGCCAAGTTGCTGCAATGCACCGTTGTTTTCCTCAGCCAAGAGAGGGTAAACTGGATGGAGCATGAACAAGAAATAAGCATCTTTGCACATTCTGGTAAAAATCCTTCAGAAATGTCTGCCAGTGCTGCTGCAGTGGGGTCAGATCTCTTCAGAGGCATTATTCAGGTAGTTATTTACCTAACACTATGGTGTTTTGTCTTTCCTAGGCTATCATCAATTCCCTCTGGTTTGGTTATGATGTTAAGAAATCAGTGGAAGAGCCCAGGTTTCACGATCAGCTGTTTCCCAGTATCACTGAGCTGGAGCAGGAAATCCAGGAGGTTTGTGTGTTCAGAGCTCGGCTGGGCACTTGCTCTTCTCTGCTGCTGGGTTGCTGTGCCGTGGAGCCTGATGCTTGCAGCAGAGCGTGGCACCTTGCTGAGTGTCCCTAGGTTAAAGGTATTAAAGCTGGCACAGGCCTAGCACTGGCTCACCATACAAGTGCACAAGTGCACATCTGCTTTAAGGCCCAGTGTGTCTGCACAAGCTACATCTAGAACTGACAACACTTGGCTTCCAGATGTTGCTCAGCTCAAAGGACTTAGCACTGAACCACACCAGGACCTGAGGCACCCAAGTAGTCCAAATACAGTGACCTTTAGGAAGCTCTGGTCCTGTTGTGTGGCCTCGGATGAATCCCGCAGGTCTTGCACAGTGCTAGCAAGGAAGGGCAAGCAAAGCACACAGAGAACTAAGAATTACCCTGAAAACCTTCTCTCGGTCTCTGTGCAGAGCTGTCTGTCCATCTGTGACCTGATGGCAGGACCTGCCATGCTCTGCGTTCCCCTCTCCTGAGCTGGCAGCATCACTTCACCCTGAGGTACTGAACATTTCAGAGGT
Source organism: Tinamus guttatus (assembly GCF_000705375.1). Next base: position 445,950 of record NW_010583397.1, on the reverse strand, counting down.
CTGAGGCAGATGTGGTCTTTGTACCCATCTTATCCTGTGTCTATCATTAAAAAAAACACTCCTAGATAAGCCAGTGTTTTTGATCAATCCTAAAGATCCTCTTCAAACTCCAGATAAATTAAACTTCCTGTTGAGGTGATAAACTGAGACATGTGCCTGCACTGAGCCCTCCAAAGGGCCTGTGTCCTACCACCACATAGGCTCAGTGTGTCCTGGCTGTCAGTACCTGACTATGAGGCAGAATGCTCTGGCATTCCCAAATTGTACTGGTAGCCCATGCTGAACACCACAAATGCCACATGTCAACTCCACCTCTTCAAAGCAAAACATCCCAGAAAGCAGAAGGAAGATGACGGACAGCTTTAGGGGACCTACCTAATACAGGCACCAACCGCTTGGGTCGCCAAGGAGGATGCAGGTTGCAGATTGCCATCTGCACATAAACTGTTTCTCTCTGTCCTGTTGCATTTGTGCACCTTTTTATTGCAGGGTATAGAAGAAGAACTAAAGAAGAGGGGACACAACACCACGTGGACAACCAGCAGTGCAGTTGTGCAGGCTGTTCTCAGAACAGCCGATGGATGGGCTGCAGCCTCCGATTCCCGGAAAGGTGGTTTCCCTGCAGGCTACTGACCTAGTTCAGCTCCTTTCTTCCATGATCTGGTGACACCGACGTGTGTTGGGGGGAAGATCCTTAAGGTCTGGAACTCAGGGACTTCTCACAGGAAGGAGAACAAATTTACCTGTGATTCTATTGCTGGAGCTGAGACTGATGTTCTCAACAGCCATTACCGAAGTGCCTTGTGGCAGAGCAGTGTGCTAAGACAGGCCTGTCTCCAAGGATGTGCAGTACCTACTTGAAAAGTCTGTTCTGCCTTCGTTTCCTGCCTCATATCTATCCCATGTAATCAAACTTGGTACCCAGTGTTTCTGAAGAAGGTCCAGCTCACCCAATTTGAAGGAAGTCTTTCCCTCACACAGCTTCAGCTGCCAAGAATATCCTCATTGTTGCTAAAGAAGAGTTGAATAGATGAGAGTTAGAGAGCTCTGGGGAGTGGGTCTTCTAAGTTACAAACTAATACGTCTGTGCTGTATCAGGAACTCCAATGCTAGACTGGGATAAACCTTCACAAACTCGTCACTTTTTAACAAAGGATGTTTTTGCTTTTTACTTCAAAAGTTGATTATTGGTGATGAGTGTGTATCTGAAAAGTGGCTTCAAGCTTTTTTTTTTTTTTTTTTAAACATATCTATATTTCTGTTGAGAAGGTCTAAAGGGAAGACAAATGCTACCTGTAAAACTCTGAGCACAACTAAAATAAATGCCTATGTCATCACACATTTTTATTGCCTACACAGTTGACACTTCTAAAAATGACCATGAGAGTTTGTATAAAAGACTCTCCTGAGATTTTTCTCATTTGTTCACTCCTTTCATGAAGCTGTGAATAAAAATAAAATAGCTGAATATCCAGAACAAGCCTGGTTGCCTCTAGTTTACCTCTTGACACACCAGATTGCAGGCCTGAAGTACCTAAGAGGCTGAGGAAAGGAAACCTCTAACAGAGGGTTGCGCTGCAGCTTCTCCAGTTTGAAGGTGAGCCACCATTAATCAGGCACTCCGTGACCTTGTAGAAATCCATATCTGATACGGGCCAACTAAGTGTCCTGTAGTGACACGTTGAGGGGGTTGGTATTTGCCTCCTGTTACGGACTAGCATCTTATGGTGCATAAACGTAGCCAAGTTCAGCTTTTGACACGGAGATCAAAACAGAGTGTTCCGGGATGTTGTTGAGCTCTATGTTGAGCTCATATGTTTATGAAGCCCTTGAAACATGAAGGTCTTAGAAAGTGATCTTATCTGTTTGGCCCACTGAAATTTCCTGTCAGTTTATGAGTCCTGAAAATTCAGAATGCATTGAAGGGAAAGTGAAAGGCTGAAATTCCAGGCTGTGGGCACCCTCTCTTTCCCAGTACTTGCTGGAAATGGGAAGAGTCTGCTTTCAAGGCATAAAGTGATAGTGAGATTGTGTGTTAATCAAAGGGTGCTGACTTTGTGATTATATATTAGCTTAATCACTCCTGCTAGATGAATCGCTTTCACCAGAAGTGTTCTGGTAAATGCTCAGTGCTCTTTCTTTCCTGATCGGTTACTGCTGTGTTAGGTGCAGCTACGGCAGCGATTGTGAGAACGTAGCAGCACTGTCTTCGTGAGTGAATGCGATGGATTTGGTGCCAAGCCTGGAGCCTCTTATCTGCTCTGTGGTTTCCTCTTCTCGTAATTGCAGGATAGATGTTGATCAGTGGCAGGTTGGGGTTCAAACCCAGTTTGCAAGGCAATTTATGATGCTTACGTATAAGGTCATGCAATGAATTGCATCAGCTGTTATTAGTATCTCACCCTTTGGACTTTAGACTGTTCATCAAATGATTGGCGTTGGCTGAACTTCTTCTTGGCTGAATGAGGTCTGGGAAATAAACAAATAAAACTACCGCGTAGCATAGCAGAATAAACTTAACCAAACCTGTCACTCGCTATAGTCTAAAGTACAAGAGAAAGCATGTGCTCTGAAACCGGAGCATAGCTAGTTTCTGGGAAATGATAGTTGGACAAACACGCTCTCTGAAATGAGTTTGGTAACAGCTGCTGGATGCTTCTAAAGGCCTGTGGTGCAGAAGTCGTACTTGTGTTCCCAAATCTCTTACAACCAGTCAGAAAACTCCCCTAGGATCTACAACCTATATTACAAAACTTCTCCGCTGAAAAGCTCAGCTTTTGCTATTGCTAAAACCACTTTCTGTTGAAAATGATACCTATAAATGCATTTGGTTTCTTGACACTCTGCAGAAGGGTTTTTTTTTTTAACTAGTCCAAATAATTGATTTTAGGTGAATGTGAAAGAGTTAAAGCTTGCGCTTGCACCCTGGGCTAGTGAATAAACAGAATGAACAGTGGCAGAAGCACCACTGTGCAAGTCCTCTCCAACAACTGCTTGTGTGCTAGCCTAGGCAACATCTTCACAGGAAAAATTCCAAGAAAGGTTTAAAAACACTTTATTAAAAATATAATTTAAAGACTTCATCAGAAAATAGAGAGGCCTCTGTACAATGGTACTGTAAAAGTCCTTTAGGTGATTAGGTACAAAAAATAATGGTTTCCTGGTGCTGGCAGACAGAGTGGAAAGGGAGCAGCCTGGGGCTCTCTCGACCCAAGCGGGTTTGGGCAGCAGCGGAGGAGGCCAGCGCAGGGCTGCGGTGCGGAGGTGGGAGCTCATCGCTCTCTGCTTTGCAAATAAAGCCCATAGCAGGTTTTAAAGCTGCTCAGTGGGCTCTGTTTCAATGTCAGTAGCAAAGCAGATAACCGCGGTACAGCGCTGGACTGCAGATAACGTGGACTGTACATAACATTACTTGGTGTCATGGTGAGACAGGACACAGCTGAAGGCTGTCCTGAAGCCTAATAGGAAAGGAATAACTATTCTCCCCACTTTTAGGTGCTTTTTGGTTGCTTTCCATAAGCTCTAAGCACAGTTGGGCTAGTTAAAAGTACAGAGTTTGCTATGGGCAACAACTAGTCTAGTTAGTCCGGAAATATGAATTCAAACAATGTGAATTTGATCAAGGCTCTAATGCTCTGTAACAGTGTGTTCTGCCATTTCTGTGGCTCTGAAGTCTTCAAGAAGCTCAGATATTTAAGAAGCTTTAAGTCTTTCCTGGAATAGGGAATTCAGCTCCACTTGAAGAAGATGTGGGGATATACATGCAGCTGGCTGTAAATGCAGGCGAGCTTCCCGCTTCACGAGGAAGTGCTCGTGGGCATGATGTGGCAACTTGGAGACACAGCTCTGCTTGTGCCCTGAACTGTCACCCTTAGTCTGCAGTTTCCAAAGGAAACCACGTATCTGGCTCTTGTCAACTTTACTCTGAATATCTTTAAGATGACATTGAGAGCTGAGATATCAACAAGTTGATGGCTTAATTGGACAGGTTTTATGGTTATGAACAGACTTACGACCCACCTGGCTTTGTTCACAGTGGCATATGTGGATAGACCTGGCTTAGATTTGCTTTAACAGTGTGTGTTCAGACACTTGTCACAGTGTTTACAGAGGCAGTTCCTTTCCAAGTTCCTTTCCTAGGAACTTCTCTAACAGTGAGGTGGGAATACTGAGGGCTGAATGGGAGGTGAGATACAACAGACTTGGGGAAGAGGAGGGGTTGGCTAGTGCCTTGTTCTGACTTTGCTGTGCCTACAAAAATGTTCGTGCACTGCTGCCTGTGCCCGCAGGGAAGTGCGGTTTACAGGGGCCAGGCAGGTTGAAGGGAGTTGTTGGGCACTGCTGCAACTTGCCACTGAGTCCTGGAGAAGTGCCTTGTTACATATTTGTTAAGTATGTCTTTCTACACATCTAATTCCCTTAGTCCTTGTAAGCAGGGCAAGGTTAGTGAGGAACTGCATCAAGGTGAATGGGTTTAGGTGTCTCCTCCAGGAGTTTCTTCTGGTAGTGATGGTTCTTAAATAGTCCTACAATTTTCTCCTCATGCTCTTAAGTGATTGTTAGATACTGGCTTTGGTAAACAGGCAGTTAGGTGCTAGGGAATAAAAAAATATTCTGCAAATGATGCACTGTAGTTCTTCTCAACTGTCCTGGTAGTAGTTGCCTGACTAGACTGAGCATGTGGGAACAAATCAAGGCATCCAATTGTGTGTCCTTTGCAATCTACAAAAAATCACAAAGCTTTCAAGAACAACATCTCTTCCAGAGCTGTCCTCACCTGCCTTCCCAAACTGCTGGCCTTCTGCAAGCAAAGGGCAGGATGGAGAGAGAGATCTGGGAGCTGGGAATTCACATTGCTCCATGGGAGCCTCACTCACAAGGTTACCAGTGTGTCAAGTTGAAGGAAGCTTCAGCACAGCTGGTCCCAGTAACAACCTTGTCATAGCAATACCCTTAAAGAAACTAATTATACTCTTAACTAAGGCTCTCCAGCACAAACAGAAGATACAGCTAGGTCATTTCACAGTGTTCCCAGTGGGTTTTGGTCTGATTTTCCTTTCCCACTGTGTATATTCCTATTTCGAGTAGCTGATCTGCACAAGAAATATGTTTTTCCAAATATTGAAGATGTTATGGAAGATATAATGGACGATGTAGCTCTAATCAAGGCTGGCTGATGTATCCTTGTTTTGCCTGAGGGTATTCGCAGTCTACTGGAGTCAGGCGTAATCATCAGCTTTGTCCATCCTCTAGGAGACATCCTCATGGGAACAGCTGATGTTGGCATCCCCAAGCCAAAGCATGTTCTCAATTTAGTTCTCTTCTGGGGTTTTTGGTTAGAATAGGGGCGTTGTCATGGCATCTGATGCTAATATCCAGCTGATTTCCCCAGCTTCCTTATATCAGAGTAAGCAGAGATGCATTTTCCTTCCTTGGAAATCCCCTGCACAACATTCATTGCAAACATGAATTTCTTTTCTTTGTGTTCTCTTCTCAGCAGGCCGCTCCTAACCTCCTGCAGTGGGGAGAGAAGAGGACATGGACTGAATGGGGCAGGGTCTTGGGCTGCACCACATCTCAGTGAAAATGAAGGACGTTTGTGTGGGCTCAGGTTGAGAGAGTGAGGTTCGAGCACAAACAAGGTTTGCCAGGAGCACAACACGTTATTCAGGTGAGTTACAGATGCAATCCTTCCTGTCGAAAGGAGAAGATCAAAATGAGGCCACTCACCTCACTGAAGCCTTTCTCAAACTGGATTTTGTCACCTTCAGCATGCATGATGGGAGCTGCAATGGCATGTTCCAGGTCATAGCCAAGCCACAGCTTGTTTATGATAGCCTGCAAGGAAAAAAATCCTGCACTGACTGGAGGTGGTGGATAAGGACCTGGGCTACAGGCACGCTGAAGATACCTGTGCCCTGTCTATATAAAGCTAGAGGCAAGAAGGGGAGGAGAGGCTGAGCGGGCAGCAGAACCTCAATGTTGCCTCCAGCACAGCAGAGAGAACAGCAGCAAAGAGGTTCCTTTGAGTTTATTGGATTTGTGCTCCCCTCGCTCAGCGGGGGTTTCTCTCCCTGGTACTCACCATAGCTGTAGCACTGATAATCAAGGATCCTCCGGATCCTCCGATCACCAGCATGTCTCCCGTCTTGGACACGAGAATGGAAGGCACCATGGCTGAGGGAGGCCTCTCCCCTGTAGCAGGAGGCAGAGAACATTATTCCTCCTATGCAGCTGTCTGGAGGGATACACAGATTTACCTTTTTTACCCTTCTCGTATGGTATGTATGAGTCTTGTACCCATAGCAAATCAAGCAGCTGCTACTGTTTGAGAAGTGTGAGGACACAGGGCCTTGCATGAGGGAAGGCTTAGTTCAGCTTGCCTCTGTATTGGCAATGCTGTGTTGCAGGACTCAGTGTAAACCTAGAGCACTCCCGGACTGTGCATACAACCATATACTTTTTCATGGGTGATCCTAGAAAATAGGCACACTTGCCTTACAAGTAGTTTCTTCCCTTACTCCCTCTCGTCCCAACCTATTCACAATCGGCTGCAGCATTTTTTTAAAAAAGTCTAAGTTCTCTAGTCAGAAACCAAAACCAAGTGTTTTTTCGGTTCTTTTTCCTTTACATAAAAGAACCAGTACTCTTTTATGTGAGTGCATGTGTGCATAAACTCAGGAAAACACTTGCCCAGGGGCTTAATCCTCTCTTAGTTTGGAACAAGCTCCCTCTCACCCAGACCTACAAAAGGTAAGAGTCTCATGTGCAGATACTCCTTGCCCATTGCCTGCGTCTCCTGGCCTTGGCTCTTATCTTGGGGTGAGAGTGCTCACCTGGCCTAATGCTTCTGTTGGCTATGCAGAAATCAGCAAGTTCATTATTTAAAATGATCCCGGTTTGATTAGAATACACAAAGGAGCCAAACCTGCAGGGAGGAAAGAAGAGTAGCCTTTCAGTGACCAGCACTTTGCTCTGTGGATGACATTAGCAGAACACAACACCCTGCAGGGCTTCCCCTGCCTAATGCCTCCTCATCCCAGCCTGGAATTGCACCAGCTACAGAGTCCAAGAGGTTCTTGTGCTGGAGCTAAATATAAGCTCCCTTTTACTGGTAGACATGGGGATTTGCCCAGCCCACAGAAACTGCAGAAACTCTCAGCAGAGCTCAACAAGTTTATGGAGCTCAAGTGTTATGTTCCCTTGGCTGATGTGTCAAGTTGTCTTGGTATTCATGGATATGAGACATTCCCACTGTATAAAGCACTGAAGCCCAAGGGTTTTTCTTGTCCTTGTGGTGCACAGCTGCACCCCGTGAGCCTGATACATGGCCTGAGCAATCAAAATGCCCCTTGGCTGCTCACGGGTAGTTGATGGTGCTGGTGGCGGACACGGCGCTGCCGTCTGCAGCGAGCACAGAGACGTGTGTGGTGCCTTTGCTCTGGTATCTGTGGCTAGGGGTGGACGCTGACAGCAGGTAGTGGCTGGGCGGGTGGTCACCGCGGCCGTCGATCCGGCTTCTGACGACCTGAGCAAGGTCGTCCGACAGCAGGGCCTCCACGGTCGCCTGCAAGGACAACAAGGACACAGCAAGTTGGCATCAATAAAGCACAGACAGGGCTTTCGGTGGGCACAGGGTCAGTGCAAAGTGTCAAGGCTTAAGGACCTGCTGCCCAGCACTCAGCCTCAGCAGGGCTGCTCCTAGCAGCAGTTTGAGCATTTTCTCTCCTTGTCTGGCTGCAAAGAAGGTGAGTGTCAGAGCATCCCTTGGTCCTGTTGCGTTGTGCCGGTGATAGGCAGGCTAGTAGGTAGGTAGCCTGCTGGAGGGCTTAGCACTCAGGCGCTAAAATGAGCTAATGACTAGATAGTTCAAAAAAAATAAAAACAAAACCACCAACAAGGAATGGAAGCAGAGGACTCCCCGGCTTCCCCTTGGTCAAGTGGCAGCGCAGAGGAGGCTGCGGGTGCTGTGGCTGTCTGGCACTGCCCCAATGTGCCCCGCAACTCACCTGGGCGTCAGAGAAGGCCGGGTCGCTCATGTGGGGTCTTTGCATGTTGCCAAACTTCAGAGCTTCTGCAATGAGGTGGTAGCTTTCTACCTTCTTCTCGGGTGTTGCCAATGACTCTTCATGGAGCTTATACGCTAGAGAGCAAGATGAATATGTTGGTTTAAAGACTCAAGGCAATATTACTTCAAGACTTGTAGAAAACATTGAAATGAACCTGCTTTTCCCATCTCAGTTCTTACCTGGTCCCCCGAACACTTGAGCAGAGAGTGGGAACAGGAACAATCAAGTACTGATTTTCAGCGTGACCTTTGAAGCCCTGGGAAAACCAGGCTCCCTCCTGGCTTTTGCAGTAGCTGTGGTGATATTGACCCACTGCAAGAGTGAGCCAGGTCATCTCTAGAGCCACTACCCTGCAAAGCGTAGCCACCCTGCTGCTCTGGGACCTCTCCTGCCATTGCATTCCTACCTGCTGCTCTGCATGCTCTAGATGTTCTGTGCAAACCCTTTCCCCCATGAATTTACCTTCAAGTATCTTGAGGATGAACAGGAGCACAGCACCTCCCAGGGGCGGCCTGGGCGCGAACACCGTGGTGAAGTTGTTCAGGGTAATGTTCAGAGCTGAGGTCACCTCTGCTTTGTATTCCTTAAGGTCCTCCAGGGAGATACTGGACCCTTCAGGAGAAAATTGGAGGGCAGCTCCGATCAGCGCATTAATATAAATCTCTATTAGGCACTGGCATCAAACCTTGGTAGAGCTTGTAAATGGTCATCCCTTTACATGCCTTTACAATCCTTTACATTCCCTCCTGCACCAAGCACAGCAAAAAGTCTTCATGAATTCTTGTCTCCTACCAAACCCCGAGCCAGCATGAAATCTCCGTGTGCTGCAGAGCCACAAGGGCTGGGGCCAGCGCCAGCGCAGCGGGCTGGCTTGCTGAGTTACAAGGACCGGGGGAGGTCGCTCTTTCCCATGCCATAAAATGCTGCAATGGGTGAGTCTCGGCTCTGCTGGCACAAAGCACACACATGTTGGCCTTCCTTGGAAAATAAATGCAGGACAGGCAAAGCTGCGCCCTGGCTGAGAAGGAACTTATTTTCCTGCCTGAAAAAGGCTGTTCTGTCAAATTTTGCTGAATCTGAAACAAATTTAGATATGTCCAAAGACTCCAGTGAATTTGACCTGAAAATATCTAGCCCAGTATTTTCATAGATCTCTCTTTTTCTTAGCTTGATGGTTATTTTTTGAAATAAATATGCATTTTGATGTTGGGTGTCTCGAGATTTTGGGCCCATCTGCAGACGCTGTAAGGCCGTGGCTATGGGAAGGGACTTTCACACAGAGATGAAGACCTGCGTAATATATATCAGGTTTCTTGAGAGTGCTGTGGGATACACACAAACTAAAGTCCCACAAAATACTTTGGGACTTCTTTAGCTATGGCCAGCGTCCTGCACTGTGCCAAGTGCATCCTGCACCTTGCCCTCCTAGAAACGCAATGAAGATGAAAGTCCCTTCAGAAGTCCCAGCAAAGAGCTTGTCTCCTAGTGTGGAACACAGCTGTCACCTACCAGCCCTCCTCAAGTCCTCCACCAGGGCCTTTCCAATCAGCCCTCCATAAAACGCCGAAGCGCCGCTTTCTGCCACAGCTCTCAGCGTCCGCTGCAGCGCCGGCCACCTGAAGGTCTCTCCGTGCTTCAGAAACCTTTGACCTTCACAGATCAAGGGGCTGTTGAAGAACAAGGATCACTTTGAAGCACACTGTTATTCTCTCTCCACAACCGTTTTCTCTCCCCTATCCAAAGCTGATTTGGCTATGCAGGTGTTACGCTTCCATCTACAAGGAGAAAAGCTCTTCTTTTCCAGTCACTACCCACAGCAAGAAGTGCTTGTTCCCTAGACAAGTTTTCCTCCCCATGGTCCTCTGGCTTGGACGTGGCTCAAGGCAGTGGGACTTCTCCAAACCAAGCGTCTGCTGTGCGGGCTATTGTCAGGGGACCATTTCCACACTGTTGAGCTCTTTCAGCAGATGGAGACAGTCCATCTTTGGCCAGTCTCCTGGCTGCTATTCCTAAGCAGATGTGCATAGTAGACTGCTTTGCTGAGCCAAATGACTCTAAACATTAAAAAAAATTAAAAAGTTGCTGACAGAGAAAGATTTTCAAAAAATATTTCTGCTACATCCCCTTCTCCTGCCCTTTCCTCCCTCTCCACAGCAAATATTTACCCAGCAGAAGGAGCCCATGCTCCAGGGAGCATCAGAGGAGAGGTTTGAGCTGAGGGCAACAGTAGTACCAACCGTTCAACTTAATTCATGGCTCTTACCAGATAGAATTTCCGTCCTAGCTGGGTGAAGTTTGGGTTACTGATGATTTTGTCCATAACAGGGGAAATGATAAGTGGCTCTGAAAGTAGCTTGATGGTTGGCTCAAACAGTGATTTCCATGGTAAGCGGCCATGTCTCTTGTGGGCTTCTTCATACCCACGGATTTCTCCTGGTACGGCAATCCACTGGGGCCCTGAGGGGCAGAAGGACAGTGTTGTACCCAGCACCACTGGCCCATGAAAGGGCTCGGGTGAACGTGCACAGTTACAGAGCCAGAGCCAAGGCTGCTACAAGCAAACTTGATTTTGTATTTGCTTTTTCTACTTATTTCTTTCTTTAACTATCTGGCAGGAGTTTAGCAAAAGTGGAGCCAGGCTCTTCTGAGGTGCATGGTGAGAACAAGGCGTCACGGCACAGGTTGCAGCAAGGGCGATCCCAAGCAGATGTAAGCGGGGGGAAGCACTCATAAGAAGAGTGGTTAAATACTAGAACGGGGACCAAGTGAGGCACTGGATGCTCTCTCTTTGCAGAAGTATAAGACGTGACAGGACATGACCCTGAGCAACCTGTTCTGACTTTGGAGGCAACCTGGTTTGAGCAGGAGTTGGAGTAGGGATCTCCAGCATTCCCTTCCAACCCGAAGACTCATTCTTGGGTCCTCTTCAGGCTCCTCTTTCAAGAACACACACAAAAAAAAATCTGCTTTAGGCACTAAGACATTCCCCAGAATAAAATGTGTGAGGCAAGGAGAACGGATGCAGCAGGGAATGTGAGGAGATCCAAGATGTGCTGCTAATTCAGGAGTGCCACTGCCAAACTGGCAACAGCAAATGGATCAGAGCCTCTATAGATGGTAACAAAGTGGCAGAGAGCTGTGCTGGAGCATAACACTCAATTCCTGGTTCTTCCAGGCCCTTTCCTGGTCATGGGACACAGACAAGCATCCCAGATTTACTTCTTTCATTTCTAGGAAATCTGAACAGTCATTGGCTATAATTTTCTTTGTAAGAACTGCTGGGAAATGAGCTCTGGAAATGCAGTTTTCCTTCAGCAAATACTTATGCATTGGTTTCTCCTTGTGCTCTTCTCTCCACCCTCCTGTCTGGTCAGAGTGCCAGTTTTACTGCTAAAAATATTTTTTATATAGGCCTGACTCCTTTTTTTTTTTTCCCCTTTTTTCCTTCCATGAAAATCCCTGCAGAAAGAGCCCAAGCAAGCAAAGGGGCTGCAGAGAGCAGCAGATGGCCCCTGCCCATGGCGCTGCCCCCACCCCAAGCTCTGTGCCCGCTCGGCACGAGGGGCCGCGTCCCCTCTCCGTCCTTACCAACGGGGAAGCCACCAGCGCAGCCCCTCAGCAGATCGTGCTGGAACACGCGCGGCACCGTCTCGCGGGCGTTGATCACCTCCACTCTTCCTAGGAACGAGAAGGGGGGAAGGAATGACCCGCGTTGGGCTGTGCCATGGCCTCCTGCCAGGTCGGTCTTGAAGCCGGCTGCAAGGCAGGAGCTGGCAGCCTTGTTGCTGTGAGTTTATCCCCAAAATTTGTATATTTTTTTTTAAGGCTATTCCAGCCCAAGTGGGTCGTGTACTGAAATGTGATCTCTCATTCTAGATGAGATGATGGTGTGTGCATGCCATGCTCTTCCTCAGAATTTCTAGAGGACTGTTTTCCGTACATATTTCCATATCCATCATGCTTATAAGTAGGATGGCAATCCTGAACCCACCCCCCACCCCCACCCCCCATATATCAGATTGAGGAAAGATTGAGGGGGAAAAAAGGCTTCTTATTTCATGTCCGCCCTATTTATCTCTCCTCCTGCTCTGCCTTGTGCCCTCTCTTTCTCCATCACAGACCACAGAGCTGGACACGCAGCGGGAGCCCATGGTGCAGCTGCACCAAGCCCCGAGCCCAGCACGGTGCCGGGCTGCGCTGCACAATCGGCTGATTTAGGCAGCATCAGAAGAGAAGGTCTGGGAATGGATGGGAAGTTACACAGCATTGCCAAAAGGGAAAAAAAAAATATAGGTGCTTTGCCAAAACAACTATTTCATAAGATACAGAGCCAAGTAATTTCAGGCTTGTGTCTCTGTGGGTCTACTTGGAAAGGAGTTTTTTTTTTTTTTTAATCATGACATTGTTGTTATTTTCACTGTTGATTTTACTATCTATCTTGATCTCTATGTTCTGGGGGGAGGAGGAGTGAGGGGGATCACAAGCAAGGCTGTTAAAAGGGCATTAGAAAGGCAAAAGCAGGAACACAACAACACTAAAGCTAAGCCAAACACAGAGGGGCTTCCTGGCAGGCCCTGGCAAGTGCTGGGTTTATCTCTGTGCTGGAGACACATCCCCGAGGGGGACAGGAAGTCCCACCGCCACTTTGGGAAGTTGGAGCCGTTCCCACATGGATGCAGCGTGATGTGCAGGACGGAGCTCCTGCAGCAGCGGCGCAGCCTGTGCCGCACGCTGGGACACGTACGCGACTCTGAGATATCACTCAAGGTTGCTTGTGGGGAGGAAGGGGAGGCAAAATCCATTCACTTTAAAGCTAAGGCTCCTTCCCTGCATGTGATCTTGCTGCAAACAACTGCACTCTCCAGTCTCACTCCGCAGAACTGATCAGGATAGCTCCTGCAATGGGCTCGCTGAGGGCAGAGCATGGGTTCGATCAGACCAGCAGTTTTTCTATTAAAAACTGAACAGGGTGTGAGAGCTGCTGGTTGTCCCTGGCTCCGGGTATCTAACAGGAGACGGTGCCACAGGAGGCCAGGCTGCCCTACCTGTGCTCGCGTTATAGATGGTGAAGACGACACCGCCACCCAGGCCGGAGCTCTGCGGGTTCATCGCCGAGGTGCAGATCAGGGCAGCAATAGCAGCATCCACTGCCGTGCCGCCGCTTTCCAGGATGTCCCTGCACAAGGAGGAGAAGAAAAGATGATATTAAAACCCAAGAATAAAAGAACGGAGGACAAGACTGTCTCCTTAAGGCAAGCACAAGGCATGCCTGCCACCACGAGGGAAATCTGCAATTGAAGAGAGCTACTGGCGGCAGAGCAGTGCTTGAGAATGCGGAAAGGCTCCTTCCTTTGGGAGCAGCAGGACAGGGAGAGGGAATGTTAATGTGAAGAAGAGGAGGAAAGAGCTGCCAAGGGCCAGACCTGCACAGGTTCCTGGAGCACATGCCAGGAGATGGCTTTGTTCCTGGCTCCACACCGGCCTTTCCCGGCACAAGCTGGACAGCAGAACGGGGGCACTGACACAGGAGGAACAGAGAAGGATGAGACTCCTGGGACTGAGCATTTCAATCAGAGCCATGTCCAGCCTCAGTGTATCCTCCCGGGCTCGCCTTGTGCCAACCCCTCCCTGTACACCTAAGCGCAGGAAAACGCTGCACATGGAGAACAAACACTGCTTGTGCATGGGCACGGCCGCACAAAGCCCGCCCCGGCACGGAGGCAGCTCACGCTGCTCTCAACAAGGATGTTCTGCTAGAGAGACTTGTCTCAACAAATGCTTCCTTCCAACATAGTTACGAAAACCTTCCCCTTGCAGTGGAAATGCATCAGGTGGAGCTTCCTCCCTGCCAGTCCCAGCCCTGGGAAGTGCAGAAGGGTTTCTGACCGGCTGGGATGCACAAGGGCAAGCGCAGGAAAACGGCACGAGGACAAACAGGATGAGAAGGGCCTGCAGAAGCACTGGGTTTCTGCCCCAAGCCCCGCGGGACTTCCAGCTTTCTGCAGGATCTGCTCCCTGCCTGCTGCCCTGCACCCAGAGGCTGGAATCTTCGCGCTGCTCCTGCTCGTCCCCTCACTGCAGGGGGAGATTCCTATTGCTGAAAAGCTGCAGCTTTTTAACTGATAATAAAAGCAAGGAAGCTCCGTGCTTGTCAAAGCTTTCAATGTGCCAGGGCATAAGGAGGATGGAAACAAGTTCTAACATTCCTCAAGAAAACTTGCAGTGAAAAACGCTTCAGATGAAACATGATGCTATTCATTTAAATGCAATGCAATCAGACTTTAACATAGAAAAATCACATACATTTCGGACAAGTTCCCAAAGCCCCAGAAGCACCAGATCCTTGCCCCAAGTTTCCAGCCACACTTACACACCAGTGCAGGGGCTGCACCTCCTGCTCTCCCTCTTTTCTAGGGGACTTGCTGCCACTGTCCTTCTACAGCCAGTGCCACACATTCCTCAGCACGACCACAGGGACATTCGGGCATCCTCTTGTGGAGGAACACACCTTGCTGAGGCTCCCTTTCCTTCCTGTATCACCTGGGAATGGTCACTTAACTGCTCCAAAGCATGAGTGGTTTCTTTTTCCCAGGTCGCAGACACTATGCCAAGCCAACGTGCTCTTCACTGGAGAGGCTTAGCATGCTCCTAAGGACAGCCCCAGCTTATTAATGCAATATTTGTACAGCTGTGTCCAGCTTCTGGATGATGCTAAGACTTCCCACTGTCCTCAGATGCTTGTTTATAGCAGCAGTGTTGAGGACTAAGCCCTCTTTAAGTACTGCAGATGCAGTGCTGTATGTACAAAGCATATAAACCTGAGAGCTTCTTCGTGTGACCTCATCCACGCTCCCTCCTCCCACACTCCCAGCTGGAAGCAGAGCCAGGACAGCACAAACCAGGTAATCCCAGGGCAGAGCGGTGGGCTCCGACCCTGTACAAGAGATCTGGCTGCTGGTCCCAGCTGATACCTAGACCGTAGCTCCCATCCACAAAAGTCTGAGGCTCGCACAAAATTGCTAAGAGCATCAAGGAACCGGCAAGGAGGCTGGTGGGCAGCAATGCAGCGGGGCCCACGAAGAGATGAGATGAGAAGAAATGCATAACGTCTAGATGATCTCCAAGTGTTTTATATGCCTGCTTACTGAGACACCTCTGGGGATCAGCACCACCTCTAACTGTCCACATGCTCAAAGTTGCCTCTCACTCCCTGCCCTGATGCTGTTTCCTCACATTGGAGGACGCACCATTTGCCACTCGCACCCCATTATCCCTCGGGTCCCGTTACAGCAGACAGGCCCAGCTGTAGCTAAAAGGAAAAGCAGAAATCTTGCAGCCAGGCTTGGAGCTCAAGCAAGAAAGCAACTGGTCCCATCGAGGTCCAAGCAAATCCTGGCTGGGAGTGGCACCCTGGGCTGAGCACTGCCCGGCCTGTCGTGTTGTCCTTTTCTCTGGTCCCTGGTACAGATGGACTGACCATAATGCCAGACCTGGTCCTGCCTACAACCCCTCAAGAGAAGTGCTCTAGTACCCCTCTCTCTTGAGACCTGGCAGCAGCACAGCTGAAGGAATTTGATAACGAGACATTTTGTCCAATATCCTTCCTGCCCCATAGCTCAGCTTTAGGGTACAGCCATTAATGGTGTTTCCTTAATGCCGGGAACAGAGAGGATGTTAATGAGCAGTTAATCAACACGGCTCCCTCCCCGTGCCCTGCTGCCACCTTCCCATCAGCAATGGGCAGCGCTGGGCTGGGGCTGAGCCCACTGCTCCGCTCTGGGTGAGGACAGGGAGCCCTGACGCCCTCTGAATGCTCTGGAAATGCGGCAGTATTAAATGATACTGAGAAAAGCCTTTCTTCCACCAGCAGGGAGGAGACTGCCCGCTCCATGAGAGCTTCTGACTATGATTTACCAAGAGTAACAACTGCTTCTGCAGAAGGATCAATTGCCAAATTTAAAAATATCAAAATAAAGAAGAAGGGAAGGCAAATCCTACGGGACATAAAGATGCTTCAGCTGCTGGGCTGTCACTGGAAAGGATTTTCTCAGCAGATCCTCTGCCTAGAACTGAGATTCCCATGAACATATTTGTACTTTGATCCTCAACCTCTGTGCTGCCCTTTGCCCCAGGTGGGCATTTGCTCCAGGAGACGCCAATTCCCAGAGCTCACACTTGCAGAGAAGTGGGGTCGGAAAAGCTGCTGGGCCAGTCACGTCCTCACATCCCACTGCACCAAACCCCTGCTGGGATAAGCTCTTCTCCCAGGCCTCTCCTTCCCCTCATGCTGCCTCTCGCTCCTCTCCTTGGAAACACATGGATGCGGAGGTGGTGGAGGGCAGAGCCCAAGGAGCACATTGGCAGCCAGTATGAAATATTTTTGCATGGTTTCTAGAACAACAGCAACAGAAAAAAACTCTTCCAGTGTTCAAAAGGGATTAATAATAACAAGCGTGGAGCGGGAGGCGATCATGTGGGGCAAGGAGCTCAGAGATGGAGATGACGGTTGGTCTGGACACCAAGGCAGTCATCTCTGGTCTCCTCATGGCTTCATGACACAAGGACAAGCTACTGAATGGGCTTTGGCTACCAAATCCACAGTTTTGGGTGTAAAATGAAGTTTCTGCCTTCAGCCTCCTGCCCCTCTTCTTCCTCAAAATGTTTCAGTTCACTCAGGGCCAACCTTCCAGCAGGGCTGGACTGGAGGACGGACTCTCAGTTTCACAATATTCCTTCAGTTGCTGGTTGCCAGAGAAAAAAAATCCATCCAAAGACCTGACCTCACTTAGCTCTGGGAAGCAGTCCTAGTGGCTAAGGGCAAGTTGAGCTCAGGACTTGCCAATGATATGGATGATGACACAGCAGAGCCTTGCCGAGATTGCTGGTCTTCTGTAAGGGATCCAAAGAGTTGTAAAAATACTGCAGAAAGGTCAACCTTACACATCCCCAGAGCGCAGAAACAGCATTCCTAGAGGTGGAAAGAAATGAGCCCGAGGACAACGGCTGAGCACATGAAGGGGAGCAGCGAAGAGGCACTTGATGTGTTTTCCCTGCCCCAACATCCCACCTACTAAAAGATGGCATTGCTCTGAAGGCAAGAGGTTCAGTCCAGTTATTCCCAAGCAACTCAGTTACAAGCTCCAAGAGAAGCTCACCAGGACCGTCTCAAACAACAGAGATTAACCCAGAGAACAAGGCATGGGCTTAGGTTTGAGTTTCTATGTTTTTAAGAAGGGAAGAAAGGTGGTTCTTTTTTTTTTTTTTTATTAAGGAACAGAATTTTTCAAGACTTAATGAGTATCTTTTGCAATCGTAGGCACTGGACCAGAATGACTGGGAGATGGGTATGCGCAGGAAGGGAGGCTGCAAAGCTGGAGGGATGCAGCTGCAAAAATATATGAATGTTTGCATAGTTGCAGAAAAAAATAAAGAGCTAGAAACAGTATGTAGTAAGAAAAAAAGGAAACCACGATTGTTTCTTGTTTCCTCCCTCTTAAGCCTCAGGACTTTGAGACTGGACGCTACCTGGTGGTATCCTCTAAAAAAACTCAATTTACTACCCAAACGGCATCTGTGAAGGAGTGAGGCACTAAGGGGGTGCCTGTCTCTGCCCAGTCCTTGCTCTCTTTGCTGCTGAAGTGCAGGGTACAGGTGAGGAGAGCAGGGCCTTATGGCTACAACTACTCAGAAAAACTGAATGCTGCCCCTCCTGCTGTGACAAAGTACCCAGGAGAAAATGAACAAAAGCGCATGGAGCAGAGGATGTACAGAAAGGAGTCCATGAGTGATGGGGATGAAAGGAAACCCCAGGCGTCGAGGTGCATTCAGCATGCACAGGATGAGGCTGGGGTCCAGGGGAAGTGCAGGCAGGGTTGATAGGGCAGCCTCTACCGCAGGGCAGAACTGCAGCACGGGGGGAACCACATTAGGTCTGCGCAACTGAGCTTCAACCAGGATGCTTAAATGTATTACTTTGCATTTTAAAGTCCTCTATAATAGTCACACTTTTTTTAAAAAATATAACTTTAACCAGATATGTTAATCAGAAACCAAGCAGAGCCCACAGCTCCACCCTGTACGTGTCTTACCTGTGCAGGTTTCAGTTCCATCCTTTTACATGCATGTAAACAGGTGTTTAAGAACTGAAGTGATGGTAATAGTAAAAATAATAGTGTAAAAGCTGGAATGCATGAGAGAAAATTACACAAATGGAACTGTTACATTTGCGGGGAGTTCCTTAGACCTACACCTTTCCTTCCAAGTGATGCCAATAAGTCTCTTGTGCTCACACTGGCTGCATTGAGGTTAAGGGTGCACTTTGCTCCGAGTGCAC